>JBBKCR010158512.1:0-16872 GCA_037577295.1 Ladigesia roloffi
CACCTTCGACTTGGATGCCCTGGGGGTAAGCAAATAAACATCTAATTTTCATTTTGGGGTGAACTATCCCTTTAAAGCAGTAATAAAAACCTCCTAATACATCTACCAGTAAGTTTTTATATAAAGAGTAAACTTCAAACTAATAAAATCAGGCCGTGTGGTGGATTCAGTCTGCAGTGGAGGATAGTCCCTGACTGCTGTGGAACCGTCAGGGTTCCTATGAAGCGCTGGTGATCAGTTCTGGTTTCCAGCGGGTTTTCCACTGAGCTCGGTCTCGGCCGGGCAGGAGACCGTGTGCAGATGTGTTTCCCATCACACACTGTGGTCAGTCTCCACTCCCACACACACTCTCTGGTGCGCAGGGGAGCGAGCGCTGACTCACCCCCACCTCCCTCTCTCCCTCTCCCCATCTAGACCTCTCTCACTCTCTCCACTTCTTTCTCTCCCACTTCTCTCTCCACTTTTCACTCTCTGAATTCATTTCCTTCTTAACCTTTTTCCTTTTATTTCCTTCCTCCCATTTATTGGCCATTTCTCTCTTTCTTCCTTTTCTCTTTCCTTTTCTCTGTCACTTTCATTCTCTTATGTCTCTTCTTTCCCTTCCCCTCTCTCATTCTCTCTCTCTCTCTCTTTCCATTTCTCTGTCTCTGAATGATGTGTCAGCCTGAATGAATCCCATTACATAACAAGAGGCTGTGTACTGAGTGTGTGTGTGTGTGTGTGTGTGTGTGTGTGCAGGCTCGCATGCTTTGCAGTACAATTGTTCGTGTCTATGTTTGTGAATGTGGGCTTCTTTGCTGACATTGTGTATGTGCATAATGATGCCTCTTGAATTTGTGCACATTTCTGTGTGTGCGTTAGTGTTTCCCCCCCAACCCCCACCCGCGAGACTCACATTTCACCTCGACCACTTAAAGGACCCATAACTCACAAATTACTTCGGTTTATTTTAATATTTCCACTGATGGCACTAATACAGTTTTAGTTTTAGCCTAGGTTTAGTCATTTCTTTCTACAGGAACATTTCCCAACCTGTTCCTGAGAAATAATCGGGCAGATTTTTTGTGACTGAGCTTTAGGACTAATTTGTGTTAATGAGTTCTGCTCCAGTTGTGTTGCTGTATTGTTCCTTGTTCTGCACAGCCCTGACTGAAACTCTATGTGACCATAAGCAGTGAGTGGGTGAGGTGGACAGTTTTATACAAGCTAGTGTTTGTGACATCACAAAAACAGTCAGCTCAAATCTGTTTTTGCTGCACAGTTTTCACATGTGGACTTTTATATATGATCTGTGCGTCCTGAAACCTTATAAACATCATCAAGGTTTGAGAGACAGGCCCTTTAATCCCAAAACCATATACAAATGTTTGTCAAAACGGATCAGTTAGTATTTATGGAAGCCTGCATTGACATTACTCACAAATTCACAAAGCACATCTACATTAAAACCAAACAAACTTGTTGAATTGGTCGATATATAAAATAAAGGAAGCATGTCGCTGTCAGGTGAGCAAACTTGTGCTCAAATGATCTCATACTGTCTTCAAAACACACTGTTTGCATGAGTAGTTCCACTTACTGTAGGTTTCTATCCTACACTGCATGTAATGTACATCAGCTCTGGGAAAACCTGATTACGTTTCGGGGAAGAGAGGAAACTCAGTCATTTTGATTATGAGACAAATGGTCCCTTTAAGGTAGTAACTGGCCCCTGACATTTCCAGTGATGTCACAAACATGACCTTCATGTCTTCAAGTCAATTTCATGCAGCACTCAAAAGGGCAAGTGAGTTGCGCTCATGGCTTCAGACACTGTTGCTATTCAAGCTGTTGATGCCAGACACAAAAGGACGCTTGGTCTGCATTTACACGTGAAATTACTCCATCAAATATGCGTTTGGTCTGGATGAACATGAGGAATACCAGGATGAATGGCAGACGGATTGCAACATGACTGTATTTGGGTATCTAGACTGAGAGAAAGAAATGAAACACATGAATGCGTGTGTGTTTGTGTCTTTAGCAAATACCTCCTCCTCCTGTCAGAACTGAGCGTTTGAGATGAAAACCACAAATTTGGCTCCATAAAACAACCGAATCCCAGCAGCGCTGCTTCGTTCATGCCTTAAAAAGCCAACAAAAGCTCTTTGGCCTGGACTGCATTATGCCTGGCTCTTCAAGCCTCTATTACCTAAATGATTACTGAGGGAGAGAGAGAGAGAGAGAGAGAGGGAGGAAAAGAGAAATAGAGAGAAAGTGTGGCATGTGGGTAGAGGAAGAACAAAAGAAAAGGAGAGATGGGGAAGAAAGAGGAAAGTGGAAAGTGTGTGTGAATGTGAGAAAGAGAGAGACTGAGACAGGGGCCCTATGGAGGAATGAGGAGAGGAAAAAGTGAGAGAGAATGAAGAGGGAGAAGGAATTAAGAAATGAGAGCCCAACTGAGAGAGAGAAAGAAAGAAAGACAGAGAGGAAAAGAGAATGCGAAAGACAATGAAAGACGGCGAAACAGAAAAGAATATAGAGGAGAGAAAGAGGGAGATATATTCAGGAAATATGAAAAGAGAGAGGGAAAGAGAGGAGAAAGGATGAAAAGAGAGGGGGAGGGAGAAAAGAGAGAGAATGAAAATGGTAGATAGAAAATAGGTAGAAAGGGAGAGTGAAAGGGAGAGAGACAGAGTGAGGGTGAAAAAGAATACACAAGCAGAGAAACCCGACGGCCGCCCCGTGAGAATGAAGGAGACGGAGCAGAACGTGGACCTAATAGGACCTTCTGATGGAGGAGCCAGAAAAATGCACAAATCCCTCTGAGGGGCGCGCCAGGCCTTGAGCTGTGTTTATCTTTAACGCCCCCAAACCATTTTATCAGATTTCAGCACTCATACTTCCACCCATGCCCTCGTCCCATCTCGAACACATCGTGAGAAGACCTCTGTTCATTTCCAAGAGCTCAGACCTACAATAAAAATTTCTCAGATACTCAAGTAAACAAACATTACCATGAACTTGGATGTTCTTGTCTTTGAATAACCAATCTACTGTGATACTAGCCTTCTATTGCCAAATTTGACTGGTTTTTAAATTGGCCAAACTGGACAGGAACTCTAGATGGCACCTCTACAAACACTGTCAATCAGAAAGCTTGGTTTCAATAAGTGTTTGGTTTGTTCAATTACTGTAACATATGAAAAAAACAACATTCTGATCTTGCCACTTTTATTCAAGAAATCTGATAAACTAGGAGAAGAACCTTTGGGAATACTGTCAAATTCTCCATATTTACCCCCTTGTTGTGGTTGTCAGCACTTAACCTTTAAGGTGCTGGAACCACTTTTGGCCTAGTAGGTTGAAGTTCAATGCTTCAAAATCAATACTTTAGGTATAAGGTCAAATTCTCCATACTTTACCTCCATGTTTTGGTTGTCAGCACAGGTGGAACTACTTTTGCCCTAGAAGGTTGAAGTTCAGTGCTTGAACATAAAAACTTCATACCAAGGAAGGCTTTAAAGAACATGGACCTGAAGCTACAGAACCATTTACAGGCCAGGGATGACAGTCCCTCTATTGTCGCGCCTCTGTCTCCAGTTTATGTTGAAGAACGGGCCCCACGGGCCCCATATTATCATTTATGGACATTTTTTGGGTGCAGCACCGGTTCTGGACGTTCTTGTGTACAGCATCGTCTAAACCTCCTGGGCTTTATTTATCCAGCAGACCCTACATGGCCTGCAGGGGGTTGAGAGGTTTCCTGGCCTGATGCGGAACAGTGGCCTCCGGAATGCCGTGGAGCCGCGTGCTGTAAACTTGGCAGCCATATCAGACACGTCTCTCTGAACTCCACCGCAGCCTGGCCGCCCGGTGCTGCAGGGAGAGCGACTTTGAAGCACTTACAGTTCACAGATTAAGCAGAAGAAGACAGAAACAGTTTGTGTGGGATTCAAATTGTGTCATTATTTAGTCCAGCTGCAGGCTGGAGGTTTGCTTCTTTTGTTTTTTGAATTAACTATAAGGTTCTGGTAGTTTATAGGAGTAAATTAATATACATATAGTCAGGTTGGTTTAAATATTCTATTGTGAGGTCAAGATGCCACTAGCCTTGACAAAAAAAACCCTAAATTTTTGAATTGCGAACCAAAAACATCCATTTTATTTCCATTTTTAACGAGAGAAAAGTCTACGAATTTGATCACGATGCCACCAGTCCTTTCTCCCCCTCAGTTTTCAAAAATAATTATTGTAAATGCCAAATTTATTCACTTTTCCTGCCAGAAAAATACATGGATGTGTAAAGAGTTCATTTATCATATGTGAACACACTACAGAACACAGTCTCTCTGCATTTAACACATTCAACAAGTGAAGCAGAGGGCAGCCAGGAGCATTCACATGCGTAAATGTCAGCAGGTGAATCCATTTAGCATCCCAGAAATACATTGTTTCATCTTAGTCTAATTCTGATGTAATTACACTTTCAGCCTCATAAGAACAGAAGAGCAGGCCGGAAATCTGTTGTGCGTTAAATGAAACTTAATTGGTATCTGGCCTCCTGTATTATGGACTCATAGTTCCGCCTCTAACGTCAGGGCAACATGAGCCCAGTAAAAGAGCAGCAGTCCAGCATACCAGCTGCATGGGGTAACAGGTTGGAATGGGACAGTGTGATTGGCTAATGAAGGGAGGGCCTGAAGCGTCCAGCTTCTTCACCAGGGCTTTGATCTGTTGCACACTGTGAAAAAACGGACTACATCCAGGTCAGATTGTTCTGTGTCTCTCTTACGCAGTGTGGATGGTCTTCTTGGGCCACGGTGTTCCTTGTTAACTGACGGGTTCGGGTCTGAGCTCACGGATCCTGCTGGTTTATTTGAGGCCCCAGGCAAAATGATGTAATGCATGCTCATATACAACAGCACAATGGCATGATATGACACACCTTTACCTCATTTTCTGTTCTCACCTTCCTGTTTTTAGCACCATATCACTGCTTATGCCCGGCACCTGCAACAGTATTATTTCTGCAGCACACTTTAGGGAGATTTTCACTTGTTTTAAATAGGGGGGTGTTGAGGGGAGATTTTCTTTTGATGACTTTTCAATAGAGATGCAAGTTGAACCCAAACAACTTTCCTACTTTACATACTACACTACTGAAGGCTCTACACTATGTTCTACACTTTCAGAAGATTGGAATAAAGCAAATTTGATCATCCATCCCTCCACCCCTAACGTAACAGATCAGACACAGACAGAGGTGTTCCTGTTTCTGAGGAAACTAACTGAGGTTTGTAAAGTCACCAGGTTGGTTGGGAAGCGCTTCAGTATCTTGCTTGGTGAGCATTTCATAGCGAAGCACACCACCAGCCCTGCTTCTCATTATTGGTGTTTTTTAAAGGGATTTTTACATTTAAAGTAAACATGAAGAAAATGTATCATTATTATTCACTTTCTGAGCCACATATTCTTAAAGAAGATCTGAGCATATTCCAGGTTTCAGAAGGTGAAAAGCTGACAAACACCTTAGAGCTGTCGCTAGTCTATTACTGGGCACACACACTTACCGCACACACTGACAAACAGACCTGTAGCATCTCCAGGTCACTTGACATACATGCACTGTGGGAGGAAACCAGAGAACCTGGTGGAAACCCACAACGCCCCACAAGAACTGGTCGACACTGAAACAACCCACAAATGCACCAGCTGCCCCAGGAATGAGGGTGGAATGGTGGTCCCACTGTACCACCCTCATTACTGTCCTTCACAAACTATTTTGTGTTCTCAGTATTATTGCGGGTTTCATTGTAAACATTCACATCTGTTGAACATCTGATCTGTTATTTCGTCATACCAGGATGCTGCTAAAACCGAGCTTTTATGACTGAGCATTAATGACAGTGCGTTCTAATAGTATGGCAAAGCCAATGTAATAACAATGGACTTCAATACACTTTGAAGGAAATACCTAAAACTTCAATGACATCATAGCTGTAGATGCGCCCTTCTGTTAGCGGTTCCGTCATCAGGGTTTCCACATTTCCATCCAGATGGTTTAGGTTAAAGGAGCGATTCAGGAGACCAGTTAGAACATCACACCAACCCCCTGTGACATTCCCTTTAAAAAGAACTGATAACTGTCTTTGTTCCAAAACATTCACAACCAAGTTCCTGTGAGGAGCGTCAGAGTGAAACACATTTTCCAGTTGAACCACTAACATCACCCGTGTCCCGAAGAGATATGCATTGTGAGTCAGTGGTCTGGGAACAGGACCCACAGCAGATGAATGAAAAAACACCACACTCGTTCTGTTTTGTAGAAACTCCAACTAATATTCGTATCATCAAATGGGAGGAAACTGTTGAAACTGGACTACTCCCTTTATACAGCACTGAGTCAAAGCTTAATTTCTTTTTTATGGACACTTTTATAGCTCTGCATATCTCAAAGACACTATCTAAACCACAGCTGCCCCCGAGGCATTTCCATGATCTATGCAGTGAAATGAGCGCCAGAGGTTTAAAAGAACTGGGCTTTTGTTTTACAAGGTAAATCTGATGTGAGATAAGCTTTACAGAAGCTTAATGCTCTAAATAATGTAGAAGTTTTCAGTCACACCTGTTCTGCAGAACCGTGCTGTGCTGTGAGCTTAGGTAGGCCTACTTGTTTTGCAGGGTTTGCAAAACAAGTAGGCCTACCTAAGACACTCACAGGATGGGGCAGTTAATTTGTCTATGTGACATCAATTCTCAGCCCAGGACTATTGAGCTCACCTCAGAAGACACAGAGACCAAAAACAAAATGCTCAGTCTTCCAGGCCAGCTTCTCTACACACTGACTCAGCGACAATAGCTAACAATAAGTACGCTAAGAAGGCAGCCTTTATGGCCATCTGCCATTATCTGTCCATCCTAAAGCAAAGACATGTCGAATGGAGACTGGTGACCTTTGCAACAATAGCAAATGCATCCAAGGAGGAGTGAACGTTGTCTTTATTTAACCCCCAAGACATTCCTCATTCCCTGTAGAAGAATGAGGATAACCTCAATGGATCAGTCAACTGGGGCAAATAAGTGAAAGAGTCGAGTCAGAACCTCTAGAATACTCGTCTCCTACTTCTACCCCTTAGTCTACGGACCACCAACATGGTCGCCCAACAGGATATAGTGTTAACTAATCGAAGTGCACCCCCTGCAACCCTGGTTAGGATAAATGGCTCAGATAATGAATGGATGGTTGGAATTTATCCATCTTCATTCGATGGTCAGATATCAAAACCCTTCAGATGGTCCTGGTATTTATGATGATATTTGTCCACTTGAAATTCAAAAGGCTACTTCGAATACTGTTATATTTGTTTGCATGTCACATGGCTGGGTCAATTACATCGCCTTTAAGAAGTCTTTTTGGTCTATTGCATGGTCTTAGAGCTGCTAAAGTTTTACAACCCCTGCTATAGATCAACCAAGGGACTGCCCTTCCAATCATGTGTAGTGATGACCATTCCAGTGGCCTTTGGGTGACCTTATTATTCTAGCATGAAAATTTGAATGCTATACAGAGTTAGCAAATACCGAGCACCCCAAAGAAGTAAGTGTCTAATTATTGACCAGCCCATTAACCAGCCCATTAGTGTTTTCGAAAGATACTTTCATCCAATGCACTTTCTTTGGATTAGAGTCCAGACAAGGAATGTGTTTCTTTGGCATAGTCCAAAATGTGCATGTCCAGCATTCTCCATCCTGTGGTTAAACACACTGTAACCTGCATCTCAATCCGTCTTCAGCAGAGTTAAACCTCGGCTGCTTTGTTTGTTACACTGGGACGAATGAGTCCAATGAATCATCTGGTTTGTACAAATAGATCAGGAGATATAAACCTCTGTTTAAAAATTGCTCCTTAAATGGAAGAAAGCCTGTTTATGCAATACATATTAGTGCAGGATGCTGATGCTTACTCATTTCGATTGCATTCCTCATGTTTGTGTTCAGGGTCATAACAAAACCAGGGAGTGATATACTGTGGATTTATGTACAAATCCAAGCACAGCATGTTCCAGTGGTAATGAATTTAGTCACATGACCATGTCTGAAACACAAATTGTGCCCTAATTTGCTTAGCAAATAGAAGCCAAGGGAAAGCATATCTGTTTCCTGTTGCAGTGTATTCAAATTTGACTTTGTTTGTGTCTGTGAGGGAGGAGAAGTGCAGAGAGAGAGACAGAATTTGGTTTACATAAAGACGAGAAGTCAGCTTGAAGTGCTACTGCTGAATCTGAAACCCTGAACCAGTTCACACCACTGTATCCACAGTCAACATGACAGGTCTCCCCTCTTGCTACCATTTTTCAAACTTTGGAATCACAGCCTCCACACTGTGTGACTAACTTCAAATCTGATGTAATAGTGAGATCATGATATTTTTTTACAGTGAACATCCCATTGCTGACACATTTGGGGAAGCGTTACCTTTAGAGAACTCTGCCTCGGTTACTAAACATAAAAACGACACATGCCACGTCTCGTGATCACAGAAAGGAGGTGCGTGTGCAGGTCTCCAGACTTACTTTTTTTTACAAATACAAAACAAAAAGGCACGAGGGCCTAAACATAAAGTAAATTAACCTCAACAGAACACTCACCTCGAGTGGACCAAAACTAATACACAAAATAAAAACACATATACACAAAACCAGAACAAGCCAAAACCCTAGTCAATAAACATAAACCACTGGCTGTGTCCTCTCACTTGGCTGGAGAACATATGTCAGAAAGTCACATTATAAAACTAAAAACAATAGACGGGACACGACAGCAAGCTAAGGAAGTAAATACACTAGAATTATTGATAAAATATATTTCCAATTTCAACAAAATAAACCGTTCACATAAACTAAAGTGAATAAAATGATTTTATTATGTAGGCTACAGGATTTGACAATGAAATCCAGTCTTCTCTACATCTGGGAAGTGCTGGTCATCCAAGGCCAAACACTCATACCCAAACACTCAAACAGTTTATAGCAATGACACAAACAATGACACTTTAGCTCATTAAAAGCCAATCTGTTTTATTGCTTCCACTTTGCATGCAGCGATTTTTCAAATGTTTTCTGTGCCTGCAGAGGTTTTGGTGTGTTCTGTGCAGAACAGAACAAATATAATCAAACCTGTGGTTTAAAAGTCGCTGGTACTCCACCATACTCAGCATAGATGGTGATTCCAAAACTCTTGTCTGATGTCGTAACTTTGAATTGGCAATAAACAAAAAACAAAGTCCATCCTGGAATTGATTATCTGAGCACCTTATCCCTGTTCAGAGTCATGCGATTGCTGGAGACTACCTAGCAGTTATTGGGTGGAAGGCAGGGAAATACATGGAGGATCTCACAACACAGATAAACACACTGATTAAAAAACTCACATCTAGCAGCATTTTTGTGTCTCCCATTCACCTGACCTGCGTGTCTTTGGACAGTGGGAAGAAATCCAGGACCTCCTTGCAGTGAGGCATCAATGCTAGCCTCATTGAGATGAAATCAGGTAGCAGTACCCTGACAGAGACAAGATCAATTATAAAAAATGGCATATAAATACTTGGCTATTCATCCTGTACAATATGGACAAAACTGATTACAATTTATAAAAATGCACTACGACTCTTGCACCACTACTTTTGCACTATTAGCTGCATTATTTGTACACTATGTGTCATTTGTGCCCACATGTGTGTGTCGTGTTTATTGTACAGTATATGCCTATGGATCCTTTACTATATGTATATCACTAAATGTCTATTGTTACAGAGAGCCAACAACTACCGAAGTCAAATTCCTTGTATAGGCAAGTATACTTGGCCATTAAAACTGATTCTGATTCTAATGAATCAATAGCATGACGTGCTTAAAGATTAGCGTTTACTATAAACAAAAATTGTTCAGTTATGTGAAAACTTTCAGCACATTACTGTAATTCATTAGAGCACTCACTACAATAGTGCAGTTCTCTATAATATAATAACATCAGAGGTTAATATTGTGATAATGATGCATTATGCAGGCCTAGCCGCTATAAATTGGATTTGTGTGGTCAAAACACTTGACCACAGCGCAAGAAAAGAAAAACAAGCGTGGTTCCCAAACAACATTCCTTTCAAGTCGTCCTCTCCATCCTTTTAGTTCCCCTTTTTTCTTACTTCCAGACACTCCTTTTCTTTTCATAACAGTGTAATCCTCTCTCTCCCTTCCTTTCTCGCACTTTGCACACACACATTCACGCACCTCCCCCTTTTACTTTGGCTCGGGCGAGCAACAGCAACACAAGCAGAGACCATACAAGGCCCTGCGCCTGCTTACAATCAGCCGTTATTAAAGGATACTCGCATTAATCAGAGTCAAACCCCAACCTCAGCTCCATGTATGGGTCTCTGTCCTGCTGAGGGGGGAGAGAGACTCTGCATACCGATTGATAGCGAGGAGCCAAACGTCTCCAACAGGCCGGGATGTCGAGGTGATTGCAGGGTTTCACTCCTACACACCTGCAACACCTGCCTACCATGGTGGGGATTCATCCATTCGTATTAAGGAACTTACAAATCTACACTTTCTGATCCAACTGGAAGCCGGCCTAACACCTATTTTTTTTGTTTGATGTATCGCTGCTAAAATGATAGTTCAATGAAAAATTATTTTACACTTACACCAAATGTAATCCCTTGGTGTTTGGTTTGTTTCATTAGTTTGGCATTAGCTCTGTGAGGATGTTTGTGGTAAAGCCCTACCCCTCAGGTAAAAGAGCCAGTGGGGCTGGTGAACCACCAAGCCAGAGGAGACCTGCACAGTGCGCTGTAGCCACCTGATCTCACGAGTGTTTGTGCAGCCATCACAAAACACAATTTAATCAAAATAGTGCTACGATCACGATTTTGTGCTAGGACAATGCTATATTGCCTGATGTGTTTTCATGGCACTGTGTTAAATCCCCCGTATCAGCGCTAACTGGTGACTCTTACAGTTAAGGTTATCGTTAGGGTTAGGTTAAGGTTAAGGTAAGGAATCAACTCATTATTCCTCTCCTATTGTCCAGGTAGTGTAGTTTTGTCCTAGCATGAAAAAATTGTGACCGGAAGACGTGTTTGGATCAAATTTTATTTCCTGATGGCTGCACGAATATTCATTAGACCGGGCTCGCGGTAGCCAGTACATCCTGAAATAATGCATTATTGAAACTAAGTGCAACAAACCAGCTTTGCGAACAAATGCAAATAATATGAACACATGTTCTGAAATGTTATTGTTCAGCTTGGGATTTATAAAGCAATTCCAATTAAAAAATTTAGGCCCAAGTAGAATTCATACAATTCATGTACGCAAGGGAGAAAACAGACAAAGCGGCGAAGCTCAGGTTCCACAGTGTAGATATACTGCAACAGAGAGTGAAACAAACTAAAAAGTACAAATAAGAAATACAAAATAAGGTAAGGGTGAGATATAAACAGTCCAAAACAGTTTTCGACAATTTTCATTTCTGTTGATGGAGGGAGCGGCCATCTTGGATTCTGAGGTTAGGTTGGTGATTTTTTAGTTGGAAATCCAACATCAGGACGGTTTAAAGTGGAAACGGCATGCTGGGAACTGGGATATTATGACTTTTCAGTTCGAATGGAAAGTAGCATAATTGCCCAGATACGTTTCCAACATGGCTACCAAGTACACAAACCTTCCCATAAGGAGTTTCATCAAACCAAGAATGTGGATGAAAACAGGCATTAGCATGGCTGCTGATTATGGTCTGTAAATTACACATGCAAGTCTGTCTAGATTACTGATCAATTTAATGTAGTTTGAAGCAAATATGTGTTGGTTTAGGCAGCAACTGCTAATAACTCGAGTTTAAGTTATTACTTGTTAGTTCCATCAACATAATAAATTCAGAGGCAAACATCCGGACTCACCGACTTCAGGTACAGAAGGAAAATAAATTGTTCAGTATGTTTAAGGACAAAGTGAACAGCTTCTTAAGTTCTGCATCTTGGGAGAAGCACAAACACACTCACCCACTGGAGAAAACACAATAATAAAGAGCTGGGCTGACTTTTTCGCACGAGGCCCAGGACTCTTTGGAATGCTGTTACACAAGTTTGGAACAATTTATAGTGAGTAAATACTCCAGAAAAACAGAGCTGATGTCAGTCAGAATGGTTGCCAGTGTGGGTGGAATGCATCCCCAGGTTTTCTCAGAGGAGTTTTATAAATGTTCAATTTGATAGCAGCGGTTTTCCAGTGGGAGGCTTAATATATACCAACAATACTGATGCAATCTTGGTTGGGTTTTGGTCAGGAGTGCTTATAATTAAATTCTGTGGTCATTTTCGTTGTTTGGTGGATCCATGTCTGTTGGTAAACACCAGTTTAAACGATTTTAACCATCTTGGCAACCAACTGTCCTCTGTTTTGCTTTCCGTATGTAGTGCAAATCACCAGCTGACATTTATAGTGAAAAGTTCATAAATGTTCCAAAGGAAATAGTCTCTTTTACAGGAGATATTAGTCTCTTAGTAGGCCATTTTTGCCCAGATGTGTTTGGTTTGTAAATTAAATTGCACTAATGAGTATTTCTTCTGTCCTCTTTTTTCTTGTGGTCTTGTGTTCTGTTCTGTTCTGGTCTCGTGTTGCTCCATGATCCTGTTTCATTTTACTTCACTAAATGATAAAGTTTAGGGCTTTGATATACAATACGATAGAACAGAGGTGATCACTTGCAATCCAGTGATCACTTGCACAAAACATCATAAGTGAATTTCAACCTGAAGTCTTACGTTTAACTCCAAGAAGCGAGCAGTATAAATCTGAACAGGATCAGTTTTATGTTATAAAATCAACTTTGAATTGCTTTGAGTTGTCACAAAGCAGCTTTACAGAGTCCAGGTCCGAGCCCCTAGTGAGGAAGCCGAAGGCGACAGAGGAGGAAAACTCCCTCAGATGGAGGGAGAAACCTCAGGAGGAACCGAGACTCAGAAGGGGAACCCGTCCTCCTCGGGTCGACCCAGAGAGGAAGAAAAGACAGAAAGAAAAGACATTCATGAAGCAAAAACCCCTTAAACCTTCTTTTGTTTCAGGAGCCTATATTTTAATTTTAATTTAATATGTGAAAGTAAAGCGCATCAATAGATACTGTGGATGACTAGTTTCAGAAAATGATGCATAAATGAGTTAATTTATGAATTTACATTTATTTAAAAAACAAAAGATTGCAGGTATTCCAAATTTTCCACACATTTGTACAAACTGCACCGTAAAACACTCACATTTCTAAGCACAAGTCTTTACTATGTTGTGCCTGAAAGTGTCACGTTGTGCTTTATTAAAATGTATATTATATATTTTTGTGCGTTGTGGGTAAACAATTCTGAAATCTGGGGGTGTTTCAGCCTCAATAAGCGTACTTCCCATGTATATATACTCCCTATACACACACACACACACACACACACATATCCTGCGTGAGAACATTAGGTCGTACAGATTCTCAGAGAGATCAGCATGTGCTGCTGAAATCTTTCTAATGGTGCTGAGTCTGAGGTGAGAGATGAGGCCCTGTTGTCACATTCACACACACACACACACACACACACACACACACACACACACCTCTTATTCCTTCGTCTCCCTCATACATGCTAATGGACTTGACACTGGCATCCATTGGCCACATTTACCTTCCAGATGAGGTAAGTCTGTTTTAAAAGGCAGGAAATCTGCCGGGAGATTAAGCTCTGACCTTTTAAAGCAGACACTGTGAGGGAAGAACCCCGCCTACCACACAAAATAAGAAAACTTTCACCCATTTACAGTCAGGGAGGGCCGCGAAAGGGGTCCCAACACTGTGGGAAGGAAATCTTTGAAGATTTCTTCCAGGAAAACAAGGCTGGCTATGAAAATAATGAAGCTGTGATGTTAGAAGTTCAGGCGTACTTGTGCTCCAGCCTCCCAGAGAGCAACTCAACACAACTTTTTATTATCTTATCAGCTGTAAGCCTTCCGCAGGGCTTTCGGATATTTTATGATAGCTTTATAACCATAACACTCAGGTTCACGTTCACACCCCTGAGTATACAGGTTTCTGGAGGGTTCCTTTTGACAATTATGTCATTTAAAAGTGATGCTACATTATTCTTGTGTTTAATTTTGTCCTGAGTTCTGTTTCAACACTAATGCTGTTCTCTTTAAAACAGCCATAGTTAATTTTACATGACTATTTTCTCTTTTTATCACTTACAGGTAACAGGATTGGCCTAAAGGCTGATATATGTAAGTGAATTGGCTATTCTGTCCTTTATTCAAAAAACTGCCTTGACTGAAAAAATCCTTATAATATAACTTTCACTGTGAATCAGCAGAGCTGGACTTGTGCTTACTAAATATGCAGATATGTGTGCATACGTTTATGCGACATTAGGAAAACAGGGAATATTTAAGAGCAATTTATGTAAAGGAATCATGAAAAACTCCTAA
The DNA here is from genome assembly GCA_037577295.1 of Ladigesia roloffi. Lineage (NCBI taxonomy): Eukaryota > Metazoa > Chordata > Actinopteri > Characiformes > Alestidae > Ladigesia > Ladigesia roloffi. The sequence continues at coordinate 14,502 of JBBKCR010158512.1, forward strand.
ATGGTGTAGAGAACCTCTATGGTGAAAATATGTTCTTCACCATTTGAATAAAACAAAACATTTACATTTCCAGTTGTAGACCATTGAAACTCACTGAAAGATTCATTAAAGAACCAAAACTGGTAATTCCGTGGCATCACACACACTACCCTCTCTCCCACCATTATTTTTAATCGTGCATCGCTTCAGAAACCCCTTGGTTTTTTTTTTAAACTCCTTCAGCACATTTCTGAGATGCAAGTTCCTCCCTCAGCCAAACGAAACACTCTCTACACGCAAATCACTTCACACGGGGTCCCGTCACAGGACAGCTGCCCTGAAATGCAGAACAACTCAGTGAAACATGAAATTCCAGCTGCTTTCTCTTCCTTCACGGCTGCGCCAGAACACACTAATCCTCTACAGAGAGTCAGGACTGTACATCAGACTCAGATTCAGCTACTGTACAGCTGTCCTGTACTCCTGTACCGCTGACACCTGGAGAGCTGAGGGTGGAGAGTGTGTACGGAAAAGTGTGTAATAAAAGTGGACTCACCAGTAGATGTGAAAGATTGCCTGGTGTGTGTGATGGCACTGCCATGCGCAGAGACCTTAGGAAAACACACACGCAAACACGATCCGTCTGCCTCGGAGCTGCCTGCGGGTCTGACCTGCCTGAGCCTTCTGTCTCTCTCTCTCTCTCTCTCTCTCTCTCTCTGTGATCTCACTGTCTGGCTACTCTCTCTCCTTGTACTGTCCCTCTGTCTCTCTCTCTCTAATTCTCTCTGTCTACTTAACTTCTATTCACTCCCCTGATAGAGTAACTTTTCCTCAGACCCCTCCCACTCGTCCCGCCTGGCAAGGAGTACCCAGTTGTGGTGGGTTGCCGTGGCAACGCTCTCGTCTGGCTCGCCTCTTTGACAGCGAGAGTTTGAATAGGCGGCGAGCCCTTTGTGTTTATTAGGTGACATTTGACAACATGGGGTTAAAGGCAAGGGAAGTCAAACACAAAGCCACCGCACCCTCCTAACCTCCTAACAACTGGGCCGAAAGCTGCTTCAAGTGACTCAGCAGAAGGCCAACATCATCCTGGAGCATTTCTTCCGTCACAGCTCAAACCGTCGGCCTTGTCCACACAAATCCCTCGCTTCGTGTAGAGCTGTACGCAGAAGTTCGCTCCATCCGCCTGATAAGCCACATACAGAGGTGGAGATTAGGGCTTTCTGCATGTAAGGGCAATGCACGTGGGAGAGTTGCATGTTACAGTTCCATTATAACCTCATACAATAGACTGCCAAGCCCTTCCATGGCCATTACACTTATCCAACCCAGCAGGACCATACATGTTCAACCTCACCCGCTAATTTAGACACTACAGGGCACTAGCAGGCAGATATTAGAGGTTAAAGTCTAAGATTTCAATCATATTGCTCCATAATGTAATTCTACAAAAATTAAACACATAAATGTGGCCAAAACGGCCCAAATCATTTGAATACTCGGGTTTGTTTTGTTGGTGTTCAGTGTGTTTTTTCAAGCAACAACATTCGTAGAATAAACTGCGAAAAACAACAATACTTATTATAAATATTATAAAACGTTTCCATTTAAATTTTAGCACCCACGTTTTCTCTTCTCAGACTGACAGAACTGCACTAATTTTTTCAAAGCCAATAAAGCTAAAAGAGCAAAGGTGCCTGAAGTCACAGGTGTGGGAACACATTAACTTATCGAATGACAAGAAAAGCTCTCAGAGAAAAAACATATGCCAATGAGTTGATACGAATGGTAAATATATTTATAACTAAAGCAGTATATTGTCGACGTCTGGATGAATCCTTATGAGTCCACTCTTTTTATAAATATGATTGGTCAGTCTCCATGTGGGTCTGTAAATTTTAGAAATTATTGTCCAATGAAAAGTGTTGAAAATAGTTATACACTTTTGATGATGCAGTATTCATGTATTTAGAATATAATTTTTTTTTTTGTTTCTTGAAAAATAGCCATTTGGGGATATATTAGGTTTCAGCCCTAAAACGACGATATGCTATATTTCAGTTAGAGGCTACGACCACATCTTCTATAGCAGCATGTGCCGCTGGGCTTCAGCTCACTATTATGCTGTTGGCTCTGCTGTCTTGAGCTAGGATACGCAAACCCTGGAATCTCTGTGCTCTGTGTAAACGAGTGACGTATTCACGCAACAGATCACTTACGGCGTTTGCATAACTTACGCCAAAGAGCAAACACAGGGGGCTCGAGACGGTCGTCTTTCAGAGGTAAAAAAGGATATAAATACTGTTTAGTTTCTTACAAAACCGATCGTTTCATGTCTTAAGACATCAATGTGTCATCACGAGCCACGGGGTGTAATCTGGACGTGTCTGTG
>JBBKCR010158535.1:0-16867 GCA_037577295.1 Ladigesia roloffi
TGGTCTTGGTCTCGATACCCTCTGGTCTTGGTATTGTCTTGGTCTTGGTTTAGGTGGTCTTGACTACAAGTCTAACATATACTATGTATTATTAGTATACTATGCTAAAAACATGCTTGTTGAATAAATAAATATATAATGGAAAAAATAAGAGAATGCATTTTTTATATTGGTTTGATTAAAAGCACCTGCCAAATGTAATGTAATGTAATATGTTATAGCTTAAATGGCATGTATTGTTTGTCATAAAAGCAATAGGTAGGCATGTAGCCTTGTTAAATCTGTCCCACAGTAAAATGCGAATTATCAGGAAATTACTATTACTACTATTACTACTACTACTAATACCCCTATAATAGCAATAATAATTAATGTTTTTATAATATAAACAGTGTATTTATATGAAGCATGCTTAGTTTGGGCCTTCTTTCTCACCTCTAGTGACTTTATGACATGAAGATGGCTGTTCCAGACTGTAAGTGTTCCCCCTTTGCTGACGGTGACGAAGCGGAGAGGGGGAGGCTGACTCACTTCCACAATACGGGTAATTGGCTCTTGCTGTTGAGACCAGACGAAACCTCATGAAGACGAAGAGAGTGATATAGTGAGGGCACTGTGAAGGCTTCACTGGGAAGGCAGAGAAAGTCAGTGAGGTCAGAAGAATGGAGGATCATGGGTAGGCCTAACCTTGTTTTGCAGGCAGTGGCGGATCACTGGCTCCGTGCTGACCAAGCCCCGCTTGGCCTCGGAAGAGTCTTCGCTCTGCTTGTGGTGCTGGAGGACGTAGGTGCACAACTTCTCCCAGCTAACATGATCGTCACATGAGGGGTCCATCTACGAAAGGATTGAGCACGCCTGATCTGACAACATGCAGTTTCTTCGGTTTTCCATTTTTGTTTGCCAAAAGTAGACACAGTTTATTTTTATACGACCATGTTCTGAACTATGGCTCAGATAAATGATCTCTGTCTTGTATTGGGCACATTCAAAATGTGAGTAAACTGTTGGGTATGAAACAACTGTAGGATCAACACTGCCCATCTCTTCATTTCAAATGGGTAGAGCTAAACTGCAGTATGGTGAATCAGCGCTAAACTGCAGTATGGTAATTCGTCAGGGTTAATCTGCTGTAGGCAGAATGGGTATTGACTGAATAGGCGGGGTTTAAACTGCTATAAGCTTTATGGGAGGGGCTAAACACCTGTAATCTGAATGGGTGGGGCTTAAGTCTTATATGTTGTGTTTGGGTGGAGCTGAGATTTGAACCCACAGCCCTCTGATTACAGGGGTGAACCCCTTACAACTTAGCCACCACCTGCCCCTAGTGGGGTTAAATTGCTAAAGGCCAAGTGAGAGGTAAAGTGTTGTAGGATAGTCATAAGTACATGCATTCATTGTTATGATCTTACAACATTTCTGAAAATATAAAACTACATCAAAATCTTTTATTTCCAAAGATTCAGCTTAGGCCCAACAAAGATTCGATACATGCCTCATTGAACAGCATCTCTATGGTGCCATTCCAGTCCTCTTCACTGGGTGCAGAGGTCAGAATGGAGCGAAACTGCTCCAGGCTGAGGGTTCCAGCGGGGCGTTCAGTTTTATGTTCTCTCGCTCTCCTGCGTGAGGGGGCATTAACAGCCTCCTGCCTGGTGAAGGAGTCCCTGAGGAGCTGCATGTGACGGAGCTGCAGCGAGCCGAGGAGACAGGCCCTCTGGCCATCATAGCTGGACACCACAGAAACAGAATAACTGAACAGGTTTAAAAGGAGTCAGAGAAAGTTAAAAATATTTGTTATTTTAGAATTAGGTGGGACTGTTTAAATGACTGTTGCACAAAGCAGCATTTAGCAATGGGGCAGCTGGTGTCCTGGTAATAGGTGAGTGGCCCCGTGTGATTGGAGGGACCTGGGTTCAAATCCCAGGACTGCCAGTGTTGCCACTGAGGTACCCACTGCCACACACTGCCCTCCATGCACTGCATTCCTGACTGTCTATTGCTTTAATCGGTGAATAAATTAAAAGCAGAGAAAGATTTTCCAACTTTTCACGTTGCATTTTCCAACAAATGCACACTTTAATGTCTTGCTCAAATTTGGGGCCATCCTGCTCCACCTCACGGTCTGTCCTTTTCAATAATATTCCTTCCCCAGACTGTTTCTTATTGTAAGTTAGAGACGTTCATAAATCCCACAGGATATCCAGTGGAAGCACAAGAGTATCATTTAACAATAGGTTGGGTTCTAAATGGCTCCTTGCTCCCTGTGTCCTGTTACACTATTTAGACTTTTAATAGAAGACTGCACAATTATTTATTTAATATTAGTGCACTATATATGGAGTAGGTAGCAATTTAGGGCCTCACCAATAGTGGAGATGGTTCAGGGCACGATTACAAATCAATGGTGACTGGTGTCTTTGACAACCAAAATCACTGGCTTAATATCACTACCTGCATCATTTATAATGTAGTGATCCTACACAAGGAGAATGCTTGACTGGCATATTATACCTTTGTTTAAATGTTGGAAGTATATGAACCGTTCTCTCTTCTATCTGCTCTGGACTTTCTTAACATCAAGTGCTCTTGGTGCTGTCTACATTCAAGGTAACTACAAAGAGCTATTCTGTAACTTTTTGTCTCCCTCTAGTGGCAGACATGAGTAAACGTGCAACGAATGATTTCTAGGCTACTGGTAAAGCACGATGAATGTATAAAAGAATAGCTTTATATGATTAAAATAAAGAATGTATAAACAAATCGTCAGTTAAACTTTTACTTCTCCATAATCATTAAGTGTTTGTAAATTGTTGTTCAAAACGGGCTCGTTGTAGAGACTTTACAGTGGTGGTGAATGGAACCAAATGTCTCTTTCATTTTTTATATCTGTGTTTTTGTAAATAATCAGTGCTCAGGAAACTAGATTTAGTTCTCCTATGCAACGTTATCTCTAGCCAAGTGAGGTGGACTTACTGAATGGTCCTGCTTGTGGTCTCCTCCTCATAGACCTTCCATGGGTTGTATTTGGACATCACTGGAGAATCCGTCCCTCTCAACACAACATATATCTGTCCTTCAGAAACACTAGAAGTCCAGAAGTTGGTCTATTACCACCACTTTTCAAAAGCTGCCATCAGTTGGTCTTTGAGGGGGAAAAAACCATGACACCGTTTCTCGCAGTTCGTTCTGTTCTTTGGCTTCTCCCTTTAGACAGAGAGTACCTGAGGGACAACAAGGGAAGAACAGTCTCCAGATTAATCATCTATCAATCACCTAGGCAATTTCAGACAACAAAGATTCCTAATAAGGCCAACACGTTCTTCAGGAAGCTGTTGCATGTCTAGAGGGTCTAAATCTCAGTGGTATCTTCTCATCTGCAGCTGGCCAAAGTTTTAGTTATCTTCTACTGGATTGTCCAGGCTTACAGACTCTTTAGGAGCAGCTTTTCATTGGACTTGTGTGGGTGGCTGGTTTAAAGGTGGTCACTTTGAGTAAATGTTGCACTAAGAAAAGATTAATAATCGACCAAAAGCACCTTCAGGCCACCTAGTTTCTTACGCAGTGATCCCATGAAGGTGAAGAACATTTCATCCTTACAAGAGCAGAACTTCATTTACAAACTCTACAAAATGTCTCCTGATTGTGCTAAACTGATGAAATGTCAGTAATCATGATCACTCATTCTCACCTAAGATCTTTCACTTACACAGAACAGAATGTACAATATTAAGTCTGATTAAAACCACAGGTTTAGGGTGATGTTATTTCTGAGTAATGGAACATGGAGACTTAAAATTAAAAGTGCTATATTAAAATGATTGTTGTTAATGATGTTATTGTTGTTGTTGTTGTTGTTGCTGTTATTCTTGATATTCCTGTTATATTTGTTGTGCTTTTTCTTCTTTTTCGTCTTCTACTTGTTGCTGTTGTTAGTATTAGTATCACTACTAATGCTACTATTAGAACTGCTGCTTATACTATTATAATTGTTGATATAATCGTTACAAATATTAGTACCCTAATTATTACTATTATTGATCATTACTTTTGTGGTTCCTGTTGTTCTACTTCTACTTCTTCTTATTTGTAGTAGTAAACATTATCTGTATATCTGTCTATCCATTCATCCATTCATCCATCCAACCATCCATTCATTCATCCATATTTAAATCGAAGAGTTGGAGTTTTGGTGGACCGCGCTTTGCTGGACCACATTTCCCATAATGCATTGGTGTGAACCTAGAGAGTGTCTGTTTTCCTGGAGACTTGTCAACCGTCAATGAAATACCTCAACTGTCACAACACCCGAGACCGAGCGATGTCTTTCAACCACACAGAGTAAGACTTTTACATTCATACGGTTACCTGTCCTGTTTCTGCCTAACTAGGTGTACTCACAGCCCAAATATATGCTTTTTAGCCGGCTAGGCTAATGCTAACATTTGAAGTTTTTATAGTTTGCTTTGAATTTCAGTTCACCAGAGAGCTTTATTGACACAAGCAACACAAAAGACGAACTAATTCTAAAATATTGTCTTCTATTATTATTTATAGTATTGTTATTATAATGTACACAGATGGAACAACACGAGCAAGCAGTTCTGTTTGTTTACAAAAATAAAGTAAGCTTCCTTCCACCTTAAATTTTGGCTTCTTAGTAACTGCTGCGTACAGAATAATTGTGTAAGAGAAAATAGGAAAAGGAAGCTTAAATCTATGCAGTTTTGTAAATGAAACCTAAATAAAGGTAATCGAAATGGTAATTGTGCCTTATTAAATATGCTTCACTGACTTTTTGGCTGCTGTAATCTGTCAGAGACCCTCGTCTGATGTTCTGTGTGGCTTACATGGTAGAGCTGGAGCCCTCTTGAATATGACCCATTGCCTCTCCTGCAATCATGATGATTGCATTTACATTAGGAATGGGGACATTGCCGTGAATCCATTGAAGCTGTTGATGAGGATGCCATTCAGATGAGAGAAATAAAAATAGGGTTCTTGTGCACCATGCTTTCACACTTTGCCCAGCTGCTCTTGATGATGCGTCCACTTACTTGTTCCACCCAATAGTGATTTCTTCCTCTGCCTCTTTTCTTTTGTCTATGTGCAGACCTGTGTGCTGGTGAGAGAGATTGTGCAGGGATGGAGGACTTCCGGAGGGCCTACCTGCGGCTGTGTAAAGACGCCGGGGTGGAACCCCAGGAGTCGCTCCTGGCTCAGCTCAAGGAGGCCCGGGCTGCAGCCGGTGGAGGCAGGCTGGATCTGAGTGGCCAGAGTGTGACTGTGGAGTCATGTGCCGTGCTGGGCAAGGTGCTACAGAAGGACACAATTTTTACCGAACTTGTGCTCAGTGACTGCATGCTCAGTGAAGAAGGTGAGTGGCTTTTAAGCTCAGTGATGAGGAAATAAGGGACTTTTAATTAGAATCAGAATACGAAAACTTTATTTATCCTAGAGAAAATTGTTTAATGAATGGGTGGGTTGCATTTATGTTATAAATGCACGGAAATGCAAACACAAAATGCTGCATTGACCATAATATAATGGATGCTGATTTTTCAAAATGACAATATAACTAAATACTAAATTCAAGAGGTTCTAGAGAAACTGACTGATTCTGAAGTGTTCAGAGAGTTATGGACCCAGATGTCTGCATCTAAAAGCTCCTGCATAGAAAGTTATTTCATGAAATTGCTATTAATGCACTGCCTGATGACTGAGAAATTGTTTTACCCGATAATTTTGCCCTAAAAATAAATTAATCCATGGTAAAGGGATACATGCAGGGCAATTTAATGTCACTATTATAGCTCTGTCTGCTCTAAAAATTGAGGAAAGCATATGTAGGTTCAATAGTTGTTTTGCAACTAATTCATAGAAGTGTACATACAAATATACATTTATATATGTTTACAATAATCTTACCAAACCCTGCCTATACCGTGAAGATAAGATGATAAACACAAATATATTGAGGAAGAATAGTTAATTATCTCGAGTGCTGCAATATTTATTATATAACAGAACCATGAATTGTGATAGACAAATATATTTGTTTTAATAATTTGCAATAATAAATCAAGGTATAACATTAATTAGTACATCAGAAGAGTTGAGGTTGTGATTTTTATGCTGTTTATACTCAACACCATCTGTTCTGGACCTGTCATTCACAGGCACCAAGCTTTTACTGAATGGGCTGTGTTCCAACACCACATTAAAAGTGCTGGATCTGAAGGTAAGATTAGTCTGAGGCTTTAAAATAGCTATGGCTGGGGAGACTTCCTGTCAATTTGGAATAAACTAGCTTTAATACAAATGCATATATTGTTTACCTTTAAGTTTGTCTCTAAGTTGAAATGATGTGTGGGTGGACCTATAACTCAAGAATTGGGTGGGTTGTGTGAGCTAAAAGAAAAGTTTGCTGTGGTGTTACTAGGAGGTCAAAAAGTGACAAAGGAGCAATCTAAACATTTTTAAATAACTTTAAAGAAACATCGTGTTTTGTGTATAGGTTGTTAATAAATGGAACTTTTGTTGATCAGATAGGGCAGGTTGTAAAAATCCCTCACCTGCACACCACTGCTCAGTTTTATTTTGAAATCCAATACTAATGCTGTGCTTATTAACTGAAGGAAATAAACTATTTAAACCAGAAATGTTACTAAATAGGTGCTAAATATAATTAAATTGGGGAAAAACAATGAATATTTAAAAACTGTAATAACTTTTTTGAGAAAGAAATGATCACAGTTAAATGTTTGTGGCAATAACTAAAATTTGTTCATAAAAGTAGAATTCCTCTTCATGTAGAATAGTACTAATTCAAGATATTCTTCTGTATTAGGGAAACAACTTAAGAGGAGCAGGGGCAGAGGCTTTGGGGAAGCTCCTGGTGAGGAACAAGACATTGCGAAGGTGAACGTGTATCCAAAACATCTACTTCTCATTTTTCAAACCAGATCAGACATCATGTGTACAGTTTTGAAATGCTGCCATTCTTGTTTGCAGACTTGTTTTGGAGTGGAACGCTCTGGGCATGTGGGAAGAGGGGTTTTCTATATTTTGTGAGGGTCTCGCCTCCAACACTTGCCTCTCCCAGCTTGACCTTCGCAACAATCAGATCAACCACCAGGGGGCAGCAGAGCTCGGCTTGGCTCTAAAAAGGAACACAGTCCTCCAGGAGCTTGGTGAGTGTTGAAAGAGGCCAGGGGTGCCAGAATCCTGCCCTGGCGTGCTGCAGAAAAAAAAAACCTAGTATGCTGTAGGATGGGTGAAAGTTGTATTAATTGCGACAGGGACTTCTGCCTTTTTTTTATGCTGTGTTGTAGTGCAACCGTTTTTGACATAGTATTGTGTTGGTAGCGTGGCACCAATTACTGATATTTATTAAGTATGGTTTGATTTTTTTTATTTCATTTAATATATTTTTAATACGACATGTATCTTCTCCGATAACATTGCCACAAGGTGGTGTAATACATTGCAAGACGCCTGCAGAGACGCCTGCATCTATGTGGCAGTTCCTACACCTAGTTTTTTGGGGAGGTGTAGGACTCGTGTGCCCTTATCCATGTGACCCTTATCACAAAATTTCAAATTTAATGAATAAAGCTAGGGATCCCATGGCAATATGTCACAGACCAGACTTTGAGAACTATGGCATTAAACTACATCGACCTGTGCATGTGTGTGTGTGTGTGTGTGACAGATCTGCGGTGGAACAACATCGGCCTGCTTGGTGGTCGCTCCTTACTGGAAGCTCTGCAGCAGAACCGCACTCTTTCCCACCTCGAGATGGCCGGCAACAACATCCCCAGCGACATTCTCAGAGCCATCGGTCAGATGGAATTCAGTAGATACAATAGATGCCATCACTGTAATACTGTTGTCTATAAACATGGAGTAAATTAAAACAGCAGTGTCCGCCATAATGTAGACTGAATTTTGTCTCTGAATATTTTGCATTATGGTGGGTGATTAGAGCGATGGTTATAAAATTGCAAATATATGTAGTTGTTCTTATTGATGTTGCAACAACACATTTTCATTTTAACCTTGTTTTTCCAGAGCAGTCTATGGAGCACAACAGCGACCGGCAGTCCACTCTGAGAGAGAGCCGCAGCAGAACCCAGGTGCTCAGCAAAGAGATCCAAAATTTAAAGGATGAGAAGGGCCGGCAGGTCCGTTCTGCTTTAGCTTGTTGGCTCGTTTGCTTGAAGTGTTTCCTTAGTTAGTCAATTTAAGACACTAACTCTCTATTTAACGGGTCTGTTCAGTTCCTGAGCCTGATGGAGACTATTGACAAACAGAGGGACGAAATGGGGAGAAGCAGCAGGTTAGTTTTACCATCTGTTCATATGTAAAGGAGTTAAAATTGTGTGTCCATCATATATAAGTTGTTGATATATTCATATACAGATCAATGGGAAAAAAATTTCTATAGGTTTTATTGATTTAAAGGATTTGTTTGGTGAGAAAATGTACATAATTTCCCACTGATCCCATATGTAATTGATTTATCAAGAGTCTGTAGTCTAGAAGTCAACGGTCACCCAGACATTTTACCACAAATTTATCACCAAAACTCCATCCACATCAAGCCCTTTTTAAGGCTGCCTTAGACTAATGGCTGAACATAGTCCTGATGTCATACTGTATCTGAAACCACACCCACAAGTCTGTTCCACCCTAATGAATATATGTGTGTGCATTGAGCAGGTCAAATGAAGTATTGAGGATTTAAAACACATATTCCAACTAGCACTACATAGGGTCATGTGAAAGTATTGCTCTGTCATGGTCATGTTAAATAAACCAGAGCCCCATCTTTATGTTTGTGGCCTGATTTTCCCTAATCTTTGCATGCCTGATGCTTTCAGGAATTCATCAATGCGTCTAGGACAACTCCAAGAAGCCCTGAATGAACGGAAATCAACTGTGAACTCTCTCACAGCTAAGTAAGCCACTCACAAGCTTTAGCCACGCTAGAAGGGCATCTTTCTTTCAATTTAATTTCAGTCTGCCTCATGTTTTGAGCTATGTGGACGAAAGGACATGCCTGTTTTCAGGATTTGTGCTAGGCCCATTGCTTCTAATGAAGGGCACCCTTAATGCTTCAGCATACCCAGATATTGTGGACAATGGCAACGGCAGAGTCGGCGTTCAGTACATTTAGATAGTACCCCTCGATAAACACATTAATTGAACCAGGTGTGTTTGAGCTGAGAAATCACTCATCTTTGCAGGGCACCGATCCTCCAGGACTAGAATTGGGCAGCCTTGCCATAATGTGTTAAGCCCCCATGTGGGGGTTGTTTTGACTGAACAGGCTGCAGATGACCGAAGCTGCGCTAGCTATGTCCGAGCAGAAGGTCAATAACCTGGGAGAACTGTTGACCAGACTGAAGCTGGAGAAGACCGAATACATGGATCGGCAGTCCAGAGAAATAAAGAAACAACAAGAGGTGCTGAATTTTTCTTTTCTTTTTTTTTTTTTTTTTTTTTTTTACTGTAGTTTGGTTTCACCCCACCAACCCCAGGTGTAGTCCATCAACCAAAACTGGCTTCTTTAGTTTTAGCACTGGAGCTACAAGGCTATGGTAACTAATATAGTGGAATACACACCCGACCAATTAGCACAGTGTCAACTGCATGGCTGGATCATCAAACACTTCTCTCCATGTGGAGGTGATAGTGGTACTGAATTTTGTCTTGAATTAAGTCCCTATGAACAAGCAATTCTTTTAGAGACTGTTTAACGCACAGTTTGAGGCATGATGATTTAGGTGTGCAGTTAATTCCATACTAACTGCTGGGATATAATCTTTAGCATTAAATTAAATGTGAATTAAACAGGCTGTCTTTGTAGGAAAGTGTCCAGCGAGAAGGGAAGCTTTTGAGGGAGGTGAACAGCTTTTCTGAAAAGAGCCACCAACTGAAGAGCAAGGTACTCAAATAGGTTTAGATTTGTCTTTAGGTGTGTGTATGTGTATGTATTTTCATTTGTGGCATTTTCTGCAGCTAGAAGAAAGTGAGCGACGGTGCAAAACTCAGCAAGATCAAATCTTCGAGCTGAAGCAGGAACTCACAAACTCCACTGCGGAGCTAAAACTACGTCTGGCCCAAGCTGAAGGTAATGCCATCTAACCAAGACACACACACATACACACACAGTATCTTTGGCAGGCTTAGTGGTTTACTATTCTGTGCTACTTTTTTCACCAGAGCGCTTGGACATTGAGAAAAGAAGATCCAAACAAGCTCTTGAAGACATGGACACTTTAAGGCAGAAGGAGGTAATACCTAATGCACAGGAACTTCTGTTTACATGCCAATAGGGTCGAACAACACTGTCACTTTAATTAATGCAATCACATAAATGGAAATCTGCCATTCAACGTTTTTAAAGAGAATCCAGGATGCTTAAGGATATCCTTGTTTTCCTTGTGTTTGTCCTGTGTAGGTAGACCATGTCAACAGGCACCTGGAGGAGAGTGAAAGGGCACTGCAAGATCGCATTCTCAAACTGGAGGGCCAGCGGATCCAGCTGGAGGAAGTATGATCAATCAGCACAGGCCTTAAAGCATGAGTTTTCTTCTGTCAGTTTTTATTTTGTGCATAAAACAACCTTAAGTTGTATTTTGACTAAATGGTGGGTTATAAGAATATCAGGTGTGAAAGAGACTTTCACTTGTGTAAAAATTAGTTTTTACCAGGCCACAGTTTTAAAGAATGATAACGAATTTAATTCATGTAGGAGCTGAGCCGGGTAAAAGCCGCTATGGTGACTGAGAGAGCGCATGCGGAGGAGGAGCTGGGGAAAGTGCGGGCGCAAGTGCGCCTGGAGGAGGTACACAGCTTTCATATCATGGCCCAAATATTATGGAACATCTGGTGATTTCTAGCCACACAGTTTATGTTTAAGTGGAGGGAAAATCACTTAAAATAAAAAAATGTGTTAACTCTTGTATTGTTTCTTTTGTACATCAAGATTTTTTCCCTTTTTATACTTCCAAGACACCAGACTGGATTGATCAAAGGACTGTAAATCAGTTCCAGACCCTCTTATATAATACTTTTATAATGTTATTCGTACTGATAAGCTGAACAGCGCTGATAAGTCCAATATCCAGTTAACAAGTTTATATGGTTACTTTAATGTGCCCTATTGTCTAGCATAGGATTGAACAAGGTAATTTTGTTTCTGTGCCTTTAAGACTGATATGGATACATCCTTTGTTGACAAATAAAAACAGCGACACCGTTTTATAACAATACTCTTCTATGCAGTGTGGCATCTAAATTATATTATTAAATGCACTGTCCCGGGTAAGGCTTTCAAAGGCCTGTAACATTCTAAATGCTGGAGTCTTGATTGGAAGTATCTTTTATATAAAGCTTTCATTTACTACCTGCTTGTGTATCCCACCCTGCAGCAACAGCATCTGAGCAGCATGGAGGAAAAGCTCCGGAGCGCCCGTCAGTCCCGAGATGAGGCTCAGGGCCACTGCACCCAGCAGAAACAGACCATCGCCGAGCTTCACGCACGCATAGGCCAGCAGAGCATCGAGATGGATGGCCTGCGCCGCCGGATAGATGAACTACAGCAGGTGGCGCTAGTGACTGTTCCTCCTTCTCTGACTTTTCTGTTGAAAAAACTCTCAGTTAACATTTGAGCGTCTGACGAGTAATGGAAGCTTATGTACGCCAGTTAGGGTTGTCATTTAGCTGTTCAACACTTATATCCTAAATTTGATCATTTTCCACACTTATAAGTGTTTGTGTGTTTCAAATGCCATAAAGAGTGTTAAGTTATTTTTAGCCTTAACATTTTCACCTCTGTAATCTCTTACAGTAAAATTGTGCTGTAACTTTAAGACTGATATATGTAAATAATCTCTACTCTGATTAGCTTCCCTTATGTTGCGACAAAATCCATCCAGATTGACCGTCACTTCTAACTTCAGTGTGAATGGGTGGAGCTTAACAGAATTGGCTGATATACGTATGCATATATACAGGGCAGCGGATGGCCTAGTGGTTAGGGGATTCGCTCTGTGATTAGAAATTTGTGGGTTTGCATCCCAAGATTACTAGTGGTACCACTGAGGAACCCTTGAGCAAAATACACACTGCTACCTGGGTGCTGTGTTACTGGCTGCACGCTTCTTCACTTGGTGAATGGGTTAAATACAGAGGAAGAATGTTGTGCTGTTCACACTGTGTGCAGTGGTGAGATCACATATAACAGAATGGTTCAAATATGTTTCAGTGACATTATAAAAAATTACTTTGTTTCCTTTCATACGGTATAATTTTTTAAAAAGCAAGCGAAATGTAGTTTTGTGTGATTTGGGTCCAAGCAAGCCTAAGCACAGGGCTAATTGTTACTGAAGCACTGATGTACGTTTCTCTGGATAAGAGCGTCTTCTAAATGCCATGAACATAAACATGTACGTGAGCTCCTTTCACATGTTTGCTACAATAGCTTTGTAGCTAAGTGCTAAAACTGAAGAGGTAGTCTCCAGATAGCTGTTCACTCGTTTTTAATGTTTTTTTTTCCTCTCAAAGTGTCGTTTTAAATCTTAATTTAGGATGTTAAAGTAGGGGCATTTTAATTAACTGAGCAAAAAAAAGACTGTCTTGTGCATTTTAAAGTGTCAGATAAGGCAATACAGCTGCCACACTTCCATCGTGATGCTGTTTTGCTGGTATATCATTTAGGAGCTGGCAGGGAAGGAGCAGGAGAAGATGGCAGAGGTGACACGGGTCAGGGTGGAGCTGCAGGAGCAGATCGGCCACCTTCAGGCCGAGAGGACGGCCCAGTCTGGCCTGAAGGAGAAGATTGCAGCTCTGGAGAGAGAAATGAAAGGTAATGGCGCAGAGATAAATCCATGGCAGTCTCTCGGGTTAATTGACGGGGTTACATGGAGCTGAGAAATCAGGAAACTAGTCATCAGCTCCCTTTTCCTCTAGCTTAAAGCAACAGATTGCCCTAAGAGCTCATTCTCCCCTTTAGTCAACGTAGTGTAAAAATGGACAACAGTGTGTAAGGATGTAGCTTGAAGATGTTTTTTATGTCAATATATAGCAGTGAATCCGGTTTCAGAAACCACATGAGCAAGTGTATTAGAGATAATTTAGTGTAAGGAATAATAAGCAACTTTACATTTATAGATCCATTTATAATAAGCCATTAAAAAATTTTTTTTCCATTTATCTTCATTTATAATAAGCAATTAAAAATTTTACATTTATAGAGGCCTATTGCCACAGCAACAGACAAGCGTATTGACAAATGCTTAAAGATTAAATCTTTCGATTTGTTTAAAATAATGCTGAAATTTTTGCTATTTTCTTAGTACATTACTTTTTATTCTGTTTGTTTTTGCGGAGCAGCACTTGCTACCTCCCACCGCGAGGCCCTTCTGGACAAAGAGAGTGAGATATCGTCTCTGCTGGAGCGCCTGCGCATGAAGGAGGGTGAGATTCAGCGCATGCGCGAGGACGAGGCACAGAGAGCCAGCTTCCTTCAGAATGCAATCCTTACCTATGTCCAGGGCTCACCACTGGGTCATTACAGCCCCAAAAAGTGACCCAGACGAACGACAGACACAATCATGCTCTTCCTCTAACATCAGCTGGACTTGAATTTATTTGCTCAATAAATACACCTGGCTGTTTGTTAGGATTGGATAGATGTGTGTGTGTGTTTGGACTTCTGAACCTGTTCTGGTGTTAACCACAGTGTGTCGTCTACAGTATGTCATGAGCTGGCTTTGAGTTTTGTTTTGATTCTTTTCAAAAATAATCCCCCATAAATCAGAGTAAACAATCATTCAGAGTGGGTTTTCTGTAAAATGGTTCATTGTTAGGGACTCAGATTTGTGGTGGTGGTGGTGGTGGTGGTGGTGGTGGAAGAAAATAGACATCACTTCTGCATCACAAATTTCCAAAACCCTTGTGAAGCTTTGGTGTCTTCTGAGTGACTGTAAATGGTTGTAAAATATCAAATTCGTTTTTTTACATTTATACCTTCACCATGAATGGGTTTGGCCACAAGGTTCTTAAAAGTCTGATAAAACAATGTCTCAAGCTTCAGACATGGCATTCGCGACCATTTTGTGGAGAGTGATATGAAATGTGAGAGACTATATAGGTGCTGACATCTGGTTCCATTCACCACCACTGTGAACAATTCTTACTTGGTGAGTCTCTTTAGGACGTTCAAACCCAATCTGAATGCTTGCGATCATAAATTTATCCAGATGAGTTTTGGTGTGGTATTATTCTCTTCAATGTGAATGAGTTATTATTTTATTGTATTAATCAGGTCATTCAAACCTCGTCACTTTAGCCAGGGCGGATCTCAGGATAAACATACTCAAGCGAGGTTTTGCAACCAGTCTTCATTTGATCCATACTTTTTATCAAATCTGGATGAAATTCTGTGTGTTGTCTGCTGGCAGTTCCCGTTTTTTAAAGCATTTTATACGTATTTTATTCCTTGTCATGTTTTTGTACATTAAAATGTTTACAAAAAGAGAATGTGCTGTCTTGTGTCTAATCAAAAACCTGAAAGCCAAAGCAGTCTTTTTGGACACCAAAACTGTATTGTTGGATGGGGTTGAGTTCAAAGCTCTGTGTCAAGTTCTTTGACACCAAACACATCCACATATTTATGGAGCTTGTTTTTTGTACTATGGCATGGCTTTGTGTAAAATACCTTGGTGTGCTGAAGCATTAAGTCAGTCCTTCAAGTGAGAAAGACGTGTGTCCCAATACTTTTGTCCACATAGTGCATTGTGCCTGTAATCTTCACAGTGAAACCGTCCCTTTAACGTACAACGGGAGGATAGGCCCTTTAAGCCACTCGGCAGTTTCCGGAGGTTTCCGCCGCTGCTCCGAGTCGGCCGGGAGAGCTGGGACCGAGCGTGTGGATATTCATCTCTCCGTTTTTAACCTGGTATAATTTAAACACGCGTGGAAACACGGGCTTCGTGAAGATACGACGCTGGCTTAAACATGCAGGCCATTAAATGCGTGGTGGTCGGTGACGGGTGAGTGACACTGATCTTGTGAACAGAAAGAGAGAGAGAGAGAGCATCCTCAGAATAAATACTACTGAAAGGATCCTCAGTAAAACATAAAGGTGTTTGTTAATCAATGTGAGCCAAGCTTCACTCGATTGGTGTTTTTGCTCGGTCAGAGTCACCAGAACCGCCTGGGACCCCCCTGCTCCGTAACACTAATTAGTGCCCTCTGTTAGACAGGTGGGATCATAGACCCCAGTATAGGTCCAGCCAGAGATGCGGAGATTTAATGTGTGTGTATCTATCTATCTTTCTATCAGTCTATTTATTTTCATACATTCATAACACACTGACGGTATATCGTAATATAAAGTATTTGACATTATATCGGATCTACTATATTTACAAAACAAAGATCACATTTGTGATGTGCAGGCCATTCGTTTTTCATTTATTTATCGTGATAAATCACATGTATTTCTGCGATTAATTGGGATTAATCGCATAGTTAAATATATGAATAATTTATTCAAATGTAGTGTATTGTGCACGTATATAATTAAAGCACTGCTTTATGAACAAAGGTGCACACATTTGATTGCAAACACTTAACAAATTAGGAGCTTTCTAACAGCAGGGTTCCCTCTAACACCGAGGCACTGCAGCAGTTCAAATGTTTTTTGTAAATCTAACCTTAAACGTTAATGAAACCAAATCCGCCCCATTACTTTTGTCCATAATATATTTGTGCTTTGTGCACACACCAGCGCAAAAAACAGCGAACTTTGAAAATAAGAGTAATAAAAAAAACCTGCATTAACAAACAATAAAATAATTAAGTAAATAATTCATTAACGCCCACAGGCCTAAAATGTATTAATAATGCTATAACAACTTAATTTAGATTAATCACAGAAAACATTAATCGCACCACGTGACTGTCCGGTTTTCTGCCGAAACATGCTGCCCATCGAGCTGTGCTACCGTGCGCTTCTGCACATGTGCAGTTCTTCAGTCTTTGGATTCAGGGTAACCACGGTCTTGGGGGATCTGTGCTGTGTTGCATTGGGCACTGGTTTATTTGTGCAGTTTTCGTTGGACACGGTTTTATATGTGATTTCTTTTACATGAGCAATTACATTTAAGATCAATAAAGTTTTCTGCTTCTGCAGTTTGCCGAATGCTTGTATCTACATTGTAGATAGAACTGCACCCAATAGATGGACTTAGTTCTTTCATTGTTCTTGCTTAAGCATTTATAATTTTTTCCCTCAGCAAATTGGGTCTTATTTTTGATTGCTGCGATCATTACTTCACATGAACAATGCAGAATTAGTTATTAAATAAGAGACATTGAAAGTCTGTAATGTTAATTATTCATTCACTCATGTATATAAATATATAAAATATATTATATAAATACACTCAGAAGACACACGTAGCTTCACAAGGGTTTTGGAAATTTGTGATGCAGAAGTGATGACATGATGAATATAAATATATTACAGCAAAACTGATTAATTAATCACAGAGCATGTAATTAATTTTGCTCAATTGTGTGTATATATATATATATAGCCCAGATATTATTCTAAAGGGCTGCCAATTTCTCTTCTGCTGTCTGTGTGTGTGTGTGTGTAAGAGAGAGAGAGACAGGAAATGTGTGTCTCCCTGGACTGTCCCTGTGCAACCCCCAACACTCCTCCATTCTGCACGCAGCAGGAAGGATAGAGGGAGTGAGGCCTTGGGCTGTGTGAATGTGGGACACTTACACACTCACACACACACACACTCACACACACACACACACACACACACACACTCTCACACAC
>JBBKCR010158556.1:0-16865 GCA_037577295.1 Ladigesia roloffi
TACAGCAAGAAAGTGTCACTCAGGGCGGGAACGCAGATGATCGGCAGAGAGAGAGAGAAAGAGAGAGAGAGAGAGAGAGAGAGAGAGAGAATGAGAAAGGAAGAGAGAGAGAGATAAATAAAGAAAGAAAGAGAGAGAGATAAGGTGAGAGAGAGAGAGAGATAAGGTGAGAGAGAAAGAGAGAGAGAAGGTGAGAGAGAGAGAGAGAAGAGAAAGAAAGAGAAAGAGAGTGAGAGAGAGAGAATGTGAGAGAAAAAGAAGGGTAATTTGATAGAAAGTTGTTGATCTGTTGATACTTAGTTCGACCAGACACTTTCAGTGAAGTAATTACGTCACACAAGTGAAATCTTATTCACATATTTGACCTAACATACTGGCAAAACAATATAATAATTTTGAATAAGAATCACATGAGAAAATTATTATTAATATTATATTTAGTCTATCAAGATCACCATCGTCATTATTATATATTTTTGGTTTATCATTCGTATGCATAAATAATAATAGCAATAATTATAATTATTATTAGTTAGCATCAATGAAACTAAAATATGGTCTAACTTGAGAAATGTTTCTTATGTGAAAGAAAGCAGAGACTGCTGGTGTGTTTAAATAATACAAAGATGTACCAGACGAAACATTTTAAAATATTGGGTTAGAAATAGGCCTGTGTCTGGCTTTTAGAATCAATGATGAAAAAATAGCTATTAAATGGTTGCTATATAAACAATGTTTTGGAATTAACACTTTATTTGGACTGTCCATCATAGATCTATCTTAAAATCAACTAACATCTACTTAACTTTTAAACAAATTCTAACCTGAACCTAACACTAACCCTCAACCTGATTCTAACCCTGACTTTTAAAATTAAACTACATTTCTCCAGAATTTAGAATAAGAGTTGCTTTAGACAATCCTTAGTACACCTCTTTAAGGACAGATTTATGAAAAGATCCCCTGTTCTGATTGGCTGAAGTGTTACATTCATAGCGTAGGCTAGGCCAAAAGACTTGTAAACTCAGGGTGAATGGGCTGGGCTGAACTGAATGCAGTATTTTTGAAACAATAAATATATTTACGCACGAACTGTCTCAATTTCATAACGTTATTTTCCCCCTATGGGGCGTCTTTAAAGCAAATTTCACCCTGAATCAGCTCCCCCCAGGACTGAAAGGGCTCAGCCTCTGGTGGACTAATCTGAATAGACACTGAGAGAGATAGAAGAGAGGCCTAAACAGAGAAACTGAAAACTTTCCCAGCCTCCCCAATCCTGGCAGATTCTTTTTTTCTCTTCCAATTTTGGCTTTTTGGAGGCTCAAGAGAGACCGAACCAGGACAGCGGGACTGCAGCGGGCTGATACATTTGTTTGCTGAGATACATTAACACCCTGGCAGCTTTTTGCACTCTCTTGTTTCTGTTTCTCGTCTCGTTTATGCTCTCTCTCCCCCCCCCCCCCTCTCGCTCTCTCTCTCTCTCTCCCCCCCTCTCTCGCTCTCTCTCTCTCCCTCCTTCTCTCGCTCTCACACCCTCTTCACTAAAACAAGCAACAGAATTTGGAATTAGCACGTTGTGCTGAAGTCGCAGTCACACATCACTGCGTCTCTCTTGGGGAAGATCATGATCCAAATATTCCTGTCAGGGCCGTTATGACTGTGGCTCTGGCCTGTGTGGGCTGGCCCGATAAGCCACAAAGAGCCACACTCCTCCCCGGACAGTGAAGTGCAGCTATTGGTCACAGGGGTCCCCAGGTGGAGAAGAGGTGCCAGTGTAAACACAATTGTTCTTTTATCTCCTCCATCATCCAAATGTCTCAACAGGCTCTCCTCCGTGCAGGTGTTCGACCTCTGGGTGAGACACAGAGGGCCTGGAAATTGACTTACAGCCGATGGCTGAGTGGCTAAGATTACATTTCTTCCCCATTGACAGCAGTAGCAACAGGATGTCTATGGCACATGAAAGGCCATAGGGCAGTTTTCTTTCATTTAGTAGCTATTGACCCTTATAAAGCAAGTCACATGATCACAGTAAATGGCAAACCATCATCGCATAGCAAAACAAACAACTCCTTATATGGAAGTTCCCCCGGTTTGTGTTAATGTGTTAATGATAATAACCACTACTGGGTGGTTATTAACAACTGACACCCAAATGAACGGAAAGAACAAAAATGAAAACATTTCTGTTATTTTAGCGCTTAGAAACAAACTGATAAAACACAAGATCTTTGAGTCTGGAAGAACTTTCAGGATAGTTTTCGCCCACATGTGGGGGAGGAAACCTGCGGAGAGAGGGGTCCGGAGAGCGGCCGAGCAGCAGTGCGTCGAGAGAAGGAGAACAAGCACTGGTTTTAGATTGATTTACACATTTATATTTGTTGAAATCTGCTTTTACAAACACACCCTGGGCTCTAAGGGTTAGTCTGTTTGATCTACATTATATCAGCCATAACAGCTCTGAGGCATCAAGCTGTGCTGCACTGTGTGTTTTTATACCTTTCTTTTTTCAGTGAATTTTGCAAACAGTAGTCTATTGTGGGTTCGGGCCACACATTCTAGACTTCCAATGCACCTCAGTGAGCCCTGGGGCCTATAAACCTCTCTCTGTTTCAGTGGCTGCCTTTCTCTGGGCCACTTTTGGAAGGTACTGATTACAGTATTCCAGGAACACCCCAAAAGACCTGGCATTTTGGGGATTCTCTGGCCCAGTAATCTCAAATTATATGAAATACATTAAACATGTTCAGTGAAAACATTGCAATTATAAATACTGTTTTGGTTTTAATTAAAACAATTAATCTTATACTGATTCAAACTATACTTATGAACACCAGAATTCTAGACACCAGAATTTCCATTTAAATGC
Organism: Ladigesia roloffi; assembly: GCA_037577295.1. Taxonomy (NCBI): domain Eukaryota; kingdom Metazoa; phylum Chordata; class Actinopteri; order Characiformes; family Alestidae; genus Ladigesia; species Ladigesia roloffi. Next base: position 2,870 of record JBBKCR010158556.1, read on the forward strand.
ATTCATTTGGTCACTATTGTTACGTACTGGCAAATAGCAGCTCTAGGAAGTAGCTACAAAGTCATTGTGGTCTGATAGTAATCTGACAAGTGAAGCATTGTATTTGTCTCACTTCATTAACATATGAACACGTTTCTTGGCCATTTTAGTGGCGATGCTTTAGAGACAATGACAGCAGTATGATCACTGCTCTCAAGGGCCACGTGGAAAAAAACGTGATAATAGCAGTTCAAAGCTTGCGTCCCCATAACCCACTGTTCATGTCTTCACCTGGGGGTCCGCGCATGAAACAGCTTTGCTAATTAAAATGGTGCCTGAAGTCCGCTCTCTACATGCGGCCCCGCCAGTAGAACTCCAGCCTTTGTCATTAATTCTTACAGCTGCATTTGAGCTCGCCAGCTTCTACAGCCCATGGATATGAATGCAGCTTTAGTCCAGTTAACTCATATTAAAGAGGACGGCTACCGAGCAGCGAAGAACCCTTCGTGCATTAGCATGGCCTAATTAGCAGAAAGTCTCAGGGTTCTCCTTCCCCTTTCTCATCCTTTAGGCATACTAAGGAGGTTTTGAGTTCAATGAGGGATCATGGTCATTTTACTTCACAAAGTGCACACAAAATAAGAGGGAATTGAAAAAGGAATGTGTGAGATGGAGATAAATGTTTGAAAGTGTGCAGAGGACGGGGCAGCTGGTCACCTGGATTTTAAAATTAACTTGGTGTACTCCCCTCCAGTTTCTCTAGTCTCTTGTTCATGATAATTTGGCAGGAAGAGAAACGTGAAACGAATTCTAGAATAATCTTTCCTTTCAACTAACAGTCTTTGCTGTATGTTACTTTTATTCGTTTCCTTCCTGGTGATGACATCAAGCTTTGGTTTTATGCAGAAGTTTAAATATCCATTGTAATGGTTCGGTCAGTGGCTGTTTTTTAAGTCACTGCTTTTTGGTTATTTCCTCTGTTCATTGTTTCTAGGACTTTTATTTTGACACTCTGTTCTGTTTTGGTTTGGCTGTGTCTGTGTCCGTTTTTCTCTATGCACTGTGATGATTAGTTTCACCTGTCTCGTATTAAGGTCTTGTTATGTCTAGTTAGGTTTTTGTATTTAAGTCAGTTTATTCCCAGTGTTTCCTTATCTGGCCATCGCCTTCCTTCCCTGAGTGTGTTCCCCGTTTTGCCTCGTTTTCTGTTTATTCTGGTGGCCAACGAGCCGTGGTTTCTGTTGGTTTTGTTTATTAATAAAAGCCTCGTTATTCATGGATCCTCATCCCCTCGTCCTTCGTTTCCAGCCCGAGAAACCCTGAGGTAAATCGCAGTTGGAGGTTTGCGCCTTCGAATGTGACATCCATGTTAAAATGTCATGTTTTGCAAATTTTTGAAAAAACAGTAAGTCCTCATACAGGGAACAAACCATGGGCATCAGAAGCATTTTTAATGTGGGTGGGGTTTGGGCATGGGACAGGTTTGTGTAGGGGTGGGGTTGCTGGGTGCATGTAGTCTCGTCCTCTTAGGGGGTGGTGGTGTTTGTAAACCCCTGTTGAATTTTGTATCTTGAAGAATCCACTCCACTTCATTGATAGAACACACACCACTAGAAATCAGCTCTGCTCTTCTAATGATCTAGTGGAGTGGATTATTTAGACTAAATAACTTTTTAAACTAAATATTTATGTTAAACTTGGGGGGGTCCAAAGGAATAATTTTTAAATGTGAGGGGGACACTTCCCCATCTGATTGAATGGCGACGACACCCATGGCACAAATTCAAATTTGGCATTGTAGCTCTAAGCTTTGCCTACAAACCAATGTAAAATGTAAAGTAACTATGAGTATTTACTAAGGCGCTATAAGAAATGAATGTGTTATAATTATTATTACACGTGTATTTAACTCCATCTTATCCATTAGCAATAATCAGACCAGGGGTCACAACTCGCCATCTTACAGCATCAGACTAAGCCTGACTTGACACACCACTTCTCAAAGGTCAAAGACATGAAGGCTCTTCTCAGTGGAAGTGGTGGAACAAATCTTCCCTGATTATTGGAAGTGCTGAGACCTTCGCTGTCCTCAAACCATAACTAAATTTTACTTTACTAACTTTACTAAGCACTTTGCAGAACAACGACATATTCATGCTCTAAACCAAGACTGTCCTCTAATTCTTCTCTATGTGATCTGATAGGAACTTTATTTAAGTTTGGGTATACTAGTGTGAGGAACATCTTCTTTGCAGACTACAAGCACCAATGGCCAAATGTCATGAATGTAAATGTAAATGTTGTGATTTTAACATACTACAAATTGAAATCTTAACATAAAATACACCGTAAATTCTGGACTACAGAGTGCACCTGATTAAAAGCTGCATACTCTAATTTTAGAAAGAATATCTATTTTATACTTGTACCAGCCACACCAGATTTTAAGCCGCATGTGTCTCATGTTGTGGTAGGAGATCTGGTACCGTGGGTCGAGTTGGGACAATATTTACTGCCACTATCCTCAGGCCGTGCCGGGCTGGGCCGTGATCAAGATTTATAACGGCCCACGTATTTTTAATTTTAAATGGCGAATAATTACACTTAATGTGACGGGCAAGGCTGGGCTTGGACACAGGTTGGGTCAGGTTTCATTTTTTGGACCCGATCTAAGCACTAGTTCAGAGGCAAAAATTTACTGGCGGCATGGAAAAAAATCATGCCTTATTTTAAGCCACAGTTCAAAGTGTGGGAAAAAAAGTTGTCCAGAATTAACTTTGTTCTATTTTGTGCATGAGCTGCATGTAGTACTGCATTTTCTTCCAGCATGTAAAATAAAAGCTATACAAGCTTTTGCACAGAAAACATGATTTATTTATATATTCCCATTAATTTCTCAATAAGACAAACTGGGTCACTGAATGAGGTATTACTTGGTCTGTTTTATATTTATACTCATATTAACTGTTAAAAATTATACCTGTATATTTTAGCACTCTCTTGGTCTAGATGCAATTCACAGATGTGCTCCACATTTAATGGCATACTCCTGGTTTAAATGGCGTATATATTTTTTCTTTAGATCACAATCACAAAATTGTTTCTGTGCTAGAATACACTAGAGCCAAACTGTTAAATTGTCACCATAGGCTAGAAAGGGCTGAGCATAAAAACAACTTTATATGCTCTACAGAATATACAATTTTGTGTTATTTTTTTTTTGTGGCCTGCATTATCCTTAGGCTGGCCATGCAGTCTAAATGCTCTGGACTATTATTACTGTGTCAGATTTGAGCTCGTCTCTTTTCAGTTTCATCTGCACACATGTCTTTTTTCACAGTAGCCATAAGCTCTTTTTAACAATAGCCTGTTTTGGAGGAAACTCTGTTGAGCATTTGTAATTTTAACCAAAATATTTATTGATATGAATTAAATATCAGAGTGTAGATCTATTCCCCATTAATTTACCTCTGTGTGCCTTCAGGAAGGGGTTAGATTGTGGGGTTTGAAGATGAATGCATGTGCAAAATCCACAAATGTAATAAAAGTAAAAGGCTAAATAAAAACGTTAGCAAAGGGTCACTCAAGATAATCAACAGGGTTGAAATAAAGACATAAGCAAGTCAGGATAACCGGGAATCTCACAGTGGAGTTTAATAATAACAACAGAACAAAGTGTATAGAACAAAGATATTCACAGGCAATCTACAAACGCAGACTAAAACACAGCGGTAAGAATATCAACTATGTGAACAGGATATGGAGGGCCGGGGCTTAATCCAAAACAAAACAGATTCACATTTACAGTTACACTCCCAGTCAAAAGTTTGGACTCACATCGTCTCGTTCTGTGTTTTTTCTTTGTTTTTACTATTTTCTACAGTGTAATATTGAAAATATAAACAAATTGATGAAGGAACACATGGAATTATGCAGTAAACAGAGAAAAAACAGTTTTACAATATGGTAATAATGGACTGTTCTTTCTTTTTATTTTATTTAGTGATTCTTACCACCATGTGGTGTAGAAAAGTAGTTGAACCGGATCACTAACTGTGTACTAACCCCACCTTCACAACTGATGTGCCCAAACACATTAAGAAGATGAGAAATTCCACTAATGAACTCTCAATGAAGAACACTGTTAATGAAGAACTGTTAATTAAACAGCTTTTGCTGTTCTGAGGAACCAAACCGTTAAGATTGCTGCATATATTTGATAAAAAAGAGCACCTTGGACAAAAAAGGTACAGACACACTTGAATGAAAACCAATAAAACATTTAGTTTCTAAAATGGTTTCCATTAACTCTTTTTGTGGAAATGATGGTTCTCTGCCTTCCCTCACTGGTTTTGTTAACATATGAATATTGCAAAAAGCATCATCCCCACATATATGGAGTCAACCATACTGCTCCACAGGGACACCTTCAGCTACCAGCAGTGAGGATTTCCATTTTCCATTCCAACTTTGAGGCCCACCTGCATGGGGCATCCTCACCTTTGTCTTCCGTAACACCGGCATATGGCTATAGAAGCTTCTCCTATCCAAATGGAACCTCCCTCCTATTTCCTCGTCCTTACTCGCCGCGCCCTCTCTGAAAGTGACAGCTGCTCTCTTCCTGCGCCTCTCCACAGTGCCTCATCTCTCCAGGGCAGATGGAGGCATGGAAGAATGAGGGAGTGCGAGGAAAGAGGGGAGAACAGGCAGCAGGTAAAGGAAGAGAGCAGACGGATGTCGTCCCCGCCGCTCCTCCAGAACGATCTTCTCACATCAAAGCTTCCATTTCACCCCCTCCAGCATATGGCCCTGCCTATTTAAAACATCATTGTCAAGTGCTTTCGGAAAATATGGACCTGTTCCCATCCCTGGAGAGCACCCTGCACTTACATCCCACTGCAGTGATGTTAGAGGGCCGTTTGTAGCCACACTGCAATATATATTTAATGTCATGAAGGGCAAATCATCAGTCCCTCACCTTCATCTCATCCAAGCTCTACTGACAGAAGGGCTTCAAGCTCCAGACGCGTGGTGAATATCAGTCCACTACACACGGACGGAATACACAAGAGAAGTTTCCACAAGCAGATGTTAACGACTGAAAATCTGCTCTTTGTTCTGTCGTACGCAAATGAACATCTTTTCTTTGTATGTATTCTCACTGGCTTTTGAGCTCCAGAGGAGAGTGGAAAGTTTCAGAGAAGTTGTCTATTCAGCTTTAGAAGGAGACTAAAAATAACTTATGGCTCGCTGAGGGAGCGGTGTATTACAGGGGCAGATTTGAACCGCACACACTGAAGGTTCTGGTTAGAAGGCTGGCTATCTTGGCCGCACAGTGCAGACTCGCAGGAGCACAGGCGACTCTCCCTTTACAGTAGATTAAGTTTCGTTTTTCTCTCAGTCCTACTGCTCACACACCATTGCTCTCAATTTTGAAGTTCACCTAAATGTTTTGTATATGCCTCCATTCTGAAATCGTCGTATTCAATATACCAGATCTTTAGATATGAAATAAAACTGTATATATGATCCAGAAACAGATCAACAAAGTCCTGACTGGACTTTCCAACCAGAAACTGGTCCTTCATTAGCTGTAAGACAAAGAGGGATTGGTGCGGCATCAGCAGTGATGCGGGCGCTGCATCGCTCTGTCGTGGTGAAGAAAGAGCTTAGCTGGAAGGCTAGGCTCTCAATTTACTGGTCGATCTATGTTCCTACTCTCACCTATGGTCACGAGCTGTGGGTAGTGACCAAAAAAATGAGATGGCGAATACAAGCGGCTGAAATGTGTTTCCTCCGTAGAGTAGCTGGGCTCTCCCTTAGGAATAAGGTGAGAAGCTCAGCTATCCGGGAGGAGCTTAGAGTAGAGCCGCTGCTCCTCATCAAGAGGAGCCAGATGAGGTGGCTTGGGAATCTGGTAAGGATGCCTCCTGTATGCCTCCCTGGAGAGGTGTTCCGGGCATGTCCCATGGGGAGGAGACCTTGGGGAAGACCCAGGACATGCTGGAGAGAATATGTCCCTTGGCTGGCTTGGGAATGCCTTGGGATCCCCCTGGAAGAGCTGGTCGAAGTGGCTGGGGAGAGGGAAGTCTGGGTGTCCCTGCTTAGGCTGTTGCCCCCGCGACCCGACTCCCGGATAAGCAGGAGACGATGGATGGATGGCCATTGTGATGTCATGTGATAGGACTTGATGTGATAGGAGGTGGCAATGAGATATATCCTTTGGTTTGTTCCTATCGTTCCTAAAAGTTAAAAGTTTGATCACCATAGAAATATTATTTGTAACTAATAGATAGAAGGATAGATAGAAGGCTTTCCTGTGTAAGGAATGCTGAAAATCCATTTATGATTTTTCCTCTCATTCGGAAAAATGAGGCAATGTGTCCACTTATCAAGTGATACCCAAAGACATTCATAGTTGTTTCCATTAGGTTTTTGATGAGAAGTTGCTATTTTGGTTTTTGGTTTTTGTATTTCTTTGTTGCAAAACCAGTGTTAGAGATTGGCAACAGTTTATTAATTTAAAGTTTAAAACAAGTTGGAACTTGCGAGCACATAACACAAATACAATTTGCATTTGCTAAATTATACCAAATATAAATGTTTCATATATCTGGCAAAAAATTAATGCAATTCATAAAGACACCTAAAAAGGAAATGACATGAACAAAAAGAAGAATAAAGGGAAGAGGTAATAAAATTAAATGACACTGGATATGGTATATCTCACTCTGGCCTTACTGGCTTAACTAAAGAGAGTTTGGTACAAAAGTTAAATAAAAATGTGTAATTGACAGTGTTTCTTTCACTTTGCAAATACTGTGTTTTTGAGTTATAACTTTTAAGTTTAAATAACTGGCATCACTGGTCACTTATAAATTTTATTGAGTCAAGACTTAACTCATAAAATTTGCGAGTAGACTCTGACTTGGTTTACTGTGCTCTGCTATTATTGCACTGTAATAGAGATTAAAGCCTGTTGTAAGAAAGGTAACTTGCAGGTTACATGAATAAACATGAAATAATCCATTACTTATGTTACTTAGGCCTCCCTTAGTTTTGGAATGTACTGGACATGCATTGATCTTTCCAAATATGGAAGGATTATGTGATCCTCTGTTGTTTTTCCACTTCGTGAGCTATTTCTGTGTTGCATAAGAACTTTTCTGCCTGTTGCACAGAACTAATTTTAACTTCTTATATAAAATAACCAGTTACCCAGCAAACAAGCGTTCCAAATTCTACACAACTATCACATGACTTTCCCAGAATGTGATTTTGAACGTTGGTGCTCTTTATTTGATCTGAAAACTTCTAATAATTTTCATTGTAATTTAGTGGGGAAAACATGCAAATCCTGCAAAACGTCTTGAAAGTAGGATGAAATGTTGTAAAACTTGTTTAGGACAGATCCACATTTGAACATACACATGCTGAATAAATGATGATACTGATTTAATCTGCAAGGAGTCTATAACTGGTTGTCTGTGGCTTTATGTATAAAGATTTGAGCAAGGATATTCTAACCCGTAAATGAATTAGGTGAAAGTTTTCAGGACATTGTGTCCAGAAACAGCCCAGGCTACATTCCCTTGCTACACGTTTTCCACAGCTGAACTATATATTCACATAGGTAGGAAAGCACTTTCTCTGATGTAAACAGGAATGGGAAAGCTTGGTGAAAGTAACAAATGATGATCAGAAAACTTATTTACTCTGAACATTATTACATTATTTAAAACACTATATAAAATAGAAAGCCATGGAAAAATGTAGAGACCACATTTCTGTTCACTGTATCTGTTCACTGTTTCTGTTCACTGTTTGCACAATTTGCGACTGTGTGTGTGTGTGTGTGTAAAATGGACAGGTTGATGTTCTTTTATGAACTATTGCGTGTGTTTTATGGACTATTGCCTGAGTGAGCTGTTTAAAAATAAGAAATGCCTCCACATGTGTTTTAAGTGCAACAGTGCTTGTATAGCAGCAATTTTATGTACGTAATTCCAGCAGCTTCACACTTGATTTAGTTTGCTTGTCGCAATTATAAAATTATGTAAGAGTAATGTGTAGTTTTCCCAGGTATAATACATTATTTATGTTGGTTTTTTTTTTTTTTGAATATTTAATCAAGTGTAATCAATAGTGTATAAAAAAGAGTGACATGCACATTTCACACATACACATTCCCACAAATTGCAAAAGCAATAACCATCTTTTTTACAGGTTATATAGGAAAAAAGTTAGAAAACAGTAGTTAAACCAGTTATCAAGATATCAAGTTATCAGGAATGTTATGGAAAAACAATATACCCTCACTGTCCAAAGCATTACAACAGCTATATCAGCTCCATTTCTTGGTCTATGTCCCTGTTGGTGTAATAGCCAGACACAAAAACCATCTCCATATTAAAATCTATGTACCTGACTGCAGTGTCATTAATGGCCTGTTGGTAACTATTACAGATACGATAAAATAACCGATTATTAGTGCAAGTGTTATGAAAAGTGTTATAATGTTAGTGCCATGAATAACAATGATAGCAGCATTTGATAAGGGGATGATACAAACATTCAATAACATATAAATGAGTAAATAAAAAGCAGATGAATAATATTGCACAATTCAAGTGAAAAACAAATTACATTAATGCTGCTGAATGAGAAGGAGTTAAACAGTGCTAATGGCACAGGTAGTAAGGATATTTTGTGGTGTTTGATTCTGTATTTGGGGGCAATGTGTCTTTTGCTGTGTTCTGATGCCCTATCAATCAGCTTGTTCAGCCTGTTGGCATCAGCTGTCTTCACCGCACTTCTCCAGCACACAGCTGCACAGGATGCTATGTGAGTGGCAGCTGTTCAGTCAGACATGATGTGGTCGATTGGTCAAATAGTTTATAATCCAAGCTATTAGCCCTGTCCAAAGAGAAAATGAGGCACAGGTGCAGACTTCCATCTAAAGTGATTTATTAAGAACAGAACAGAATAAAGGCACAAGGGCCAGATACAAAAACAGAAACCTAAAGAGGATGTCACAGACTGGGGTATGGTGAGATATTAAAAAACACAAACTAACGTGCACAAACTGAGGACCAATGGACAGACAGACATAATTAACTCCTAATCTCTGACCAGCTGTAATCCTTCTCTTAAAACTGACCAGAGAATAGGCCACACCTACTAGCGAAGACTAAAGAAGTCCAAGGATGGCCCCTAGCAGCTGTAGACTGTAAACATGACAGGAACCAGGGCTGAACTGTGGGTTGGGGTCATGGAGAGAGCTGAACTGCCTGCTGGGGTCACAGAGAGAGCAAAAATGCAGGATGGGGCCATGGAGAGAACTGAGCGGTGGTGAAGGTCCACCTGGATCATGTCCTCCAGTGTCACATGTAGCTTAATGCCTGCCAGCTCGTCTTTCAGAGGGGCAGCCAAACCTTTGTGGAACGTGGTCTGGAGGGCGGCATTGCTCCACCAAGTTTGGACTGCCAGGGTGTGGAACTCTCCCATGTACTCACTCACAGGGTGGCCTCCCTGCTGTAGGTGGGATAGAGGAGGTGCTGGAGACACGCTGGAGGAGATAAATGGAATGCTGGGGATGGTGGAGGAGTTGAATGGGAAGTTACAGTTGCTAAGGGGGCTGCCATTTTTGATTCGCCTCCTCAGTGCGTCCCTCTTCCTCACATGTGGACATGTCTCTATGAACCAGGTCAAATCTGCTGTGACTTGTGGGAGAGTAGTTGAGCCAGGAAATTTTCATTTGGGTGACCCAAATGAATCGGTGATCATGCTTGTTGTGGGATCTGTGGTTTTTTCACAAACTGGCCCTGTCTGGACAGAGAAAACAAGGCACAGGCTTCCATCTGAAGTGATTTATTATGAACAGAACAAAAAAAAGGCATGAGGGCCAGACCAGAAAACAAAAAACTAAATAGTAAAGGAGGACACAGACTGGGGTAAGGTGAGGGATGACGGATAACACAAACTGAGACATGTCAACTGAGGACCAATGAACAGACAGACAAAAGGGATTAAGGGGCACACCCACAAATGGAAACTTAAGAAGTCCAAGAACGGCCCTTAGCAGCTATAGACGGGAAACGTGACAAATATTTGAACTGTAACTGTGTTCAAAGGAATACTGCTAATTAAAAAAGCACCTCCTTGGTTAAAGTGTTTGCAAACCAAATTATGGCACTTTTGTTCACATAGCAGTACTTAAAGTCCACAATACACTCCTTTTAATTAATTACTGAATTTTGCACATAACCATGCGATTACTCATGATTAATTGCAGAAAACCATGTGATTAATCATGATTAAATCATGATTAGAAATGGAAAAGTCATGCTGCATGCACCCCTACTTTTGCAAGACAAGGCCTGATCCAATGTTCTGTATGTGCCTGGCCAATTCCTCAACACACCCTTATCTACTCTGCTACAATAAAGGAAAATGAAAGGTAACTGGACAGCATAGTAAGTTGTTAGTTTTTTCTAAGGCAATGGTTCATAAACCACAGTGCTGTAGATTAAATGTGGTGTGTGTGGTGGGATCTGAGTGAGAACTATGCAAACAAATACACATTGTGTTCAAAATTGTGTTTGTTTTTCAGTCATTTGACCTTATGTCACTGTGGCTGATTCCATGCATGCTTATTTGACCCCATGACTAGAAAGGCAGATTAAATGAGGGCACATTTTTGCTGATATTTGTGTGTAATACTGTGTAAAAAAAAGTTGCATGTGGCTAGTAAATAACCCCTTTGTTCTATACAAAAGGTGTGATTAAAATGTTACATAAATATTAACACTATTCAATGTTTCATGTGGATCAAGAGGTTTGGTGAGGGCAACCAATTTTGTTTTGTCGACTGGGGTTGGGGGATTGGGGTAGAGGTGTCACAGACATTCAGAATTTTTTGGGGGGAAATACTGGAGAGGGGGGTCTGGGGGTCCACACCCTGAACAAATTTAATGAATTAGATGCCATTTCCTGCATTCTGTGTGTATTTAACAGGTTGTTAAACACCTAATTTTACCTACAAAAGGAACCTAATTCAATTACTATTTTAGAGACCAATTTAACAATTAATTCTAGGCCATATATTTATCAGCCTGTTTTAAAACCCACTGCCAGAGTTGTGCATGAATGTGTTCAATGAACGGCATTCATTGAACATGTTTAAAACTTTTTTAAACACTGAACTGAATGAATCAAGTTACAAATTATGATCATGACCGTGAGTGTCGTTCACTCTCATGAGACTGAACACAGCTCACCTTTTACAGTTGCTGATACAGGCTAGCATGCTAAGTGCTTCGAGTTCAGATGCTTCTGCAGAAGAGTTTTTTTTTAGCATTGGAGTCCAGTAAAAAAAATCAACATAGATTTAGATAGGGAAACCACACATTTTGTTTACTTTTAGTTATGTTCCTGAGCACTTTCTAAAGATATTGCCTGAATGTTGCATTTTAGGCAGACAAGTTTTGCTTACATTTTGTGTTAATATTGTATGAATAAAATCTCCATATACAGTATACCTGCACCTCCTTTTTTACTTTCAGCGTAACATGATGTGTTGCTTAAGTGTGAAGATCTATTCTCAACCTCAAAATTGTTTTTTTTTTAATGTAACTTATGTCAGTGATTGTTTAGTGGAATGGCAGATAGAAGGAAAAGTTTGAAGGAGGTTAAGATAGAATGACATTGTATTGAAAATTTCCACAAAAAAACCCCAACTAACTAATGCACGCAATATAAAATAAACCCAAAAAACAATGAAGGATTAAACTAGTTCATTTTTTGAGCTGTGAACTTAATGTGAACTTAATTAATGTGAACTAGTTCCTTCTTATTTGAATGAACTGAACTTTGAACTAGTTCTTTTCCAGTGTGAACTGGCACAACACTGCCCACTGCTATGCTTAAGATAATAAAATTAATGTGACACACTTTATCTCCAGCAATGATTTTATGGATGCATTTGACTTTTTATTATTATTGTTTTTATTTAGTTAAAGATGTAACACAGCATTTACATTGGGGAAAAGCTGTATTGTGGGGAAATTTTTATTTACTTTCCACATCTTTGTAAAGAATCCCATTGGAATTAGGGAGGGAGCAAATATTGCAAACAATTGTTCATTAACCAAGAACACCCTAAGTTTACTGTTTAAGTAGCTTACTCCTAATATTTAATTGTTTAGTTGAACATTCATTTAAGGTGGCCTAGGACAGCGGTTTCCAAACGTTTTTTTCTGTGCACAGTGGGGCTGATGTTATCTGTTCCAGTTTTGAGCAGCCTGTCTATGCACTGACAATTCACTTCACTTTCATGCGGTGAGTTGGAGGCAGATTTCCAATGGTATGTGTATACTCTTATCAGTTAAGTGGAATGGATTCTTTCGCGAAACAGTGCAAGGTGAACTAATATTTTATGTTAAAATATACACCCATGATTGAGGGTATCCTGCATGATGACTTACATGACATAAAGCAGCATGAAACAAACAGAGTGATCTTCTTATTCCTTCAATTTATACTTGTATTGTTTATAAGCATAGTCCAAGTCAAGTCTCAGCATAAACCAAATAGTTAGCTTTAACATGTTTTGTTTTTCTAATGAATGTCTTGGTTTTGCTACTAAAGCACTGACTATGGTTGTAGTACAGAAGTACTAGTACAGAATTTTAGTACTTACTGTCCAAAAGAGCCTTCAATAAAATCTTACATAGCCCAGAGGATTGAGCTGACCCAACATTTTAAATCTGCTTTAGGGGATGATTGATGTTTAACTGTTAACGAGTGCTGGATGTCAGACTAAGTTTCGTAAACATACTGGATCCATTCATTAGGAATAGATTCACATATGTATGTTTAACGCTTCAAAAAATCATGTTAATTGTTTGGCTTTGTTATATTCAATTCTCATTAAAACAAATGTTGACTAGTCGACTATAGACCGCTTCGTAGAGCAGTCGACTAGTCTTATTTTTTTTCTCTCTTTGCCCTCATTTGTGGATGTAATGCAGTCTCTGCCTCTGATTGGCTGATGCTGACAAGCGTTCCTTGCTTTAACTATAGTCCCTTCATAAAAGGGGTTGTACTGTTGGCACGTAGAGTGGAATCTATGCAGTAGACCACAACAAGATAGAGACGGCTGGATAGAGACAACAAGATGACATGCAAATAGGTTAAAGTACAGGAACAATACCGGTCTCTACACGACATCTGGAATGGGCACCACTAGCTAACATGCTTACACTAGCACTGCAGAGAGTCATCCAGTCGTGCCGTGGTTTAAACCCATGTTTTTCAACCACTGGGCCGGGGACCACTTATGGTCCGCAAAAGTTTTTGATTGGGCCACGAATGTCAAATTGAGACAGGCCATTGGTCCGCAATTGTTTTTTTAAGATTATCTAATGTGGCAAAGTGGGCCTCGGCAACATGCTGTGATCGATAGGAGAGACTTAACGTTGAAAAGGTTGAGAACCAGATGCCTTAGTTAAATTGTTCATTTGTTATATCTTTATTTACTTCTGTTCCTCTTGTTGCATCGAGCATGTATAGGACAAAAGAATTTCCCTTGGGCTCTTGGGAGGAGTGTCATGCCTCTCTCCTGTTTTAAAGCACTTTAGATCAACACACAACAACACCACATTTTAGCGGGCGAAGAGAAGCATGGGGTCTCTTTTTTTCCCCATGCCTGTTCTTTGTACTCTGTCCTGGCTTGTATGGCTTTATTCTCTGCGTGTCTAAATGTGGAGCGAGTGTGCGAATATTTGTTTGTGTAAATGAGGGTGGGAACATATGCTAGTGTATCTGTGTGCCTGGTTGTCTAAGTCCATGTGTCCGATAATGCACATGGCGCAACATGCTTTCATCACTGGCGCAACCCATCATTGCTATATTGTGGGAGCGCGTCGTGCATTTATCCGCCAGAAATCTGCGCTGTGATTATAGCAGATGGCAATGCGCTGGGTGGGCGGGACACTGGAAAGAAGGGGTGTGGTGA
>JBBKCR010158616.1:0-11364 GCA_037577295.1 Ladigesia roloffi
AGAGTGGACAAAAGTTTTGGGACAGATTTTCCTCCTTGAAAATTGGCTGCGTCTTATATTCCGGAGTGTCTTATAGGTCTAAAAAATACAGTAATTACAGTCTTCAGAATGGATTAAAATCAGAGGGATTTTATTTCTTATTCTAGGTTTGTGTTTGTTTGCCACAAAACTAAACAATTGGCTCCAGACGAGGCTTAAAGAAGCACGGCAGCGGACTGCCGAGAAAAAAAAAAAACAACTAAACGACTAATGAAAATGTATTCGACCAAGCCTTCTTAATATCAACTAACGTTTAGTCGACTATTTGGGGGCAGCCCCAGTTCAGTTGGAAAACAAAGAGTTGTTTTTTTACCCAGACATTATAATACAACATTGTAGAGCAGTAATTACAATACCATGAAACCATAATATTTTTATCCAAGGTTACCATACCATCAGAATCTTATACCGGCCCGTGCTTATTCATGTGTATCAGGACTATTGCTACAGCCAACAAAAAAAAACCCAAATACTAGATATTATTCTAATATGACATTTAATACAATAAAAATGCATTTTCTGAACCCGTGATTCCTATAGTGTGTGGCAGGACAGATAGAGCACGAGCAACCTGGGGTAAAGTCATGTGGAACTAATGTTTAACATTGGAGTCATTTTCACAGCGGAACAAAGAATTCACGTAGGTTATATCTGCAGGCCGCTCTTTCACTGCTGTCAGAGCCTTACAGGATCAAAACAGACAGATATTTTACAGGTACAAATAGAAAAACAGGCAATGCTTCTGTGAGAAACGAAGTTTTGATAACATTTATTTAAAAAACAAGAAAGCATATCTTGCTCTAGATTCCATGGTGAATGTGGTAGGAGAAGAGGAGAGACCAGTGTGGACCTTATTTTGAAAAAATGTGACCTGGCAAATAAAAAAGACACATAGAGACGTGCCACCCCAGTCACATCAATAAGGCATTTGATTTATTAAAAAAAAACTCGGAGAACACCGTCAGCAGGAAAAAAGCTTTGGAAAATCTGCATCAGTGAACAGAAAAGCACCAACGACATCATAAACTCTCGTGTACAGAATCAGCCAGTGAAGGAAGCCCCACACGACAGAGGGGCTCATGCTACCCACAGCTTAGATTTGGTGTCTAATATGCTTGACGAGACATTTCTAGCAAAGTGAAAATTCTGCTTAATTTGCCTTCATTTTATAGCAGACCAATGAAGCAATCTAGTAACTAATGTCACACACACGTTTGTTGTGCAACATAAGTTCCTGAAGAAATTATTGTTAAGGAGTCTGATGTTATCTGAACAAGCTACAAAGCATTTCTGTCACTGTGTTGTTGAAGAGAGGATGTAAAAATGTTTCATTTGTGGAATGACATGTGGAAGAAATTTTAGATTCACTGTCTTGAAGGAAACTAAAGTAATTCCCGGGTTTCTATGGTCTCTGTGGTTTAATGGTTGATGCGGTGCACAATTTAGTTGCTACACTGGTGGTTGGTGGTTAATACAATATTCAAAGTGGTTGCTAACCGGCTGCTATGACAGCTCTGTTGTTGCTAGGTGTTTGATATGGTATCCCAGGTGGTTCCTATTGTATCCCCTGTTCTCAACAGTGTGCAGGTTGAGTTCGTGTATTATTGCGACATTAGGAAACGCAAAATCATTGCTTTCTTCATGTTCATCTAAACACTTTTTTAAAAGGGCTCATGTCATACATCACATTTGTTTGTATTGATTCTTGGTTTTGATTGGCTGCTACCTTTGCTTTGAAACCATGTTTATATTTACATTAAGTATTTCCAGGATACAGGTCCATTCATGGTGGTGGGATACATACAGAACATGTATGGCAAAAGAAAAAGTGCCCCCAAAGAAAAGTGATTTGGTTCAAATTCACTAAAGTGATTTGGTTCAAATTCACTATTACACCATCAACAACATCCATATAAACACTCAGACATGTGGACTTTCACTGGGGTTCGAAAGTGAATAAAATGGCTGTATTCATGTTGGAGACATCTGGGTCCATTCATCACCACTGTAAAGAAATCTGAGTCTCCAAAATGAACTGCCTCACAACGACATTGGTGGGATTGCCCTTTAAGTTTTAGCAACCGTGTACACTCTGGTTAATAAAAACCTTAGTAAGTGACAGGGTTGTAAAGGTCCAGTAGAGAGAGAAGCAGAAAGTGAAGCGTGTCAGTGTGGTTTCTTTACTGCAGGCTTTCTTCTCAAAGAGAAGAAACAGTGCAGTCATCCTTCAATGACACACACACCACACCCTTTCATACTCCATGGAACACTTCACTCTCTCACACACACAGCAGCTCTGGGGTGGTGCTTGTTAAACTCCATCCAGTGAAAAGCAGCTGAAGCTCCTATGCAGCAACAGCACTATTTTCTCACCCCCCCCCCTCTCTCTCTCACACACACACTCAGTCCAGCTGCACATGATATGGAAACGCAAGGGAAGGGCAAGGCGAGGCAGGACACGCCGCAGAAGGAATAACGATAACAATAACAATCATAACAGTTCATGAGTTGATAAAGTCAGCCAGGCGGAAGATCTCTTTCTCCCTCACACACAGTTCAGCTGCACGCTACACGGAAATACAGAGGCGAGGCGAGGCAGGGCAGGGCAAGGCAGGGCAAGGAGCGCGCACCCACATTTTATTATTGTTATTATTTTTAATACCATTAGCCATAATGGTGGGAACACATGAGCTGAGAAGGTCAGGGTGATATGGTTTACACACACAACCCCAAAACCGCACAAGCTCGGTCACAAGCGCGCGTCTCACCTGTCCCGCGAGAAAAAGCCGTCGGTCCCGGTTCAGTTTAGAACCCTGGTTAGTCTCGAACCCTGGTTTTAGCTCACACACCCAAAGTCAACTCGGATTTAACTCGCTACGAACACACACACACGCCCCCCACGACCCCACCCGAGCAACACAGACCTACACTCCTCCCCGTCAGAAGACAATTTAAGGCCAAACATCCCACAGAAAGGGGACATTAGTTTTAATATTTGAATCGAAAAGTTCACGTGCACAGCTGTTAGCATCACACAATGCGACCAGAGACCAAACAAACGGTTATTTCTCCATTACTGCGTTCAATGTACATCGAAATTTTATCAAACTATATTAAATATACTCGTCCTTCAGGACTTAATTCTGTGTATTTTGATTATTAACATCACCTAAGCTAAGCTAATCTACCGATACACAAACACACAGTGACTGTTAAAGCGTTTCAGCTGCTAAAATCGACACCGATTGCTCGTTAGAGGTGAATAAGTCGATTGTTTACCTTAATGAACAGCTTCTGCTCCTTTGAGGACCTCTATCGCCCCGCTTTTCTGTCAAGAACCGCCAGAAATTATTTTCCTCTCTCCACTTTCTCGCTCTCACTAAGGGCGGCGACGCAGGAAGACACATGAGTCAGAATCAGTGACGTGCTAAACAGCCAATGATCGTCCCGCAACACACTAAATCCCGCCTAGCTTGACATGAGGTTTATGGGTATTGTAGTTTACACTGAATTGTAGGCCTTTCCCACAGTTTACAGTCAATTCAATTCTACGTTTCTAGAATTGATTTTCAAACTAAATACGTATACACTTAAAATCATAAGATGTACTCAGATTTTAGACAGATTTATTTGATTTCCATTTGCTTTTTAATTGTATATTTAAATGAGTAATAATAAGACTAGGTTTTAACGTCAAAAGAACACAGTTAGCCAGATCTAATCTGAAGATATATAAAAAGAAAAGAAACTGTGTGGTAAAAAAAACACCCTGTAACAATTATTAAAACTAAAAAAATAAGTGAAAAAAAAATACATGGAAACTTTCTAGGTATGCCTAGATTTGATCAGGGTATTTGTCATGCAAATTTAATGCAAAATTCAGACAAGGCTTCCTCCATCGCTCTGCAGTCTAAATGAAAGTTGCTTTAATTATTAGCCTGTTATTGTAAAATTAAAAATGTATAATATTATAATGTTTTAATTGTTTGACAGTGATGGGGACAGTGTCATAGGGATTTTAATTATTTGTATTATTTAACTTAATTGTTTGCATGCTACATTACACATATTCAACCATACACAAATTGACCTCATCTCGTGGCCGGGTGGTTAGGGTGTTGTCCCTGCAATCAGAAGTTTGTATTTGAATTCCAGGGACGCCAGTGTCACCACTGAGGTACCCTTGACCGAGGCACTGTCTCCGCACACTGCTTCATGGGCGCTGTGTCCCTGGCTGCCCATCGCTTCACTTGGTGAATGGGTTAAATTAATTGTTCACTCTGTGTGCTGTGCTATGTTCATGCATGAGTATAAGGGTAGATATATAATCCTATTTGTTAACATCTTTTTGCATGGACCCAGTTTGACCCCAATAGTATATGCCTTTATTTAAATAATAAAGTAGTTATCATGTGTTTCATATGTGTTTGTTAAATTGAAGATTGCACATCAGGATAAAAAAAAAATAATTCAGATTTTTTAAAAATAAGGTGGAACGTCCCTTTACTGGTGATCGGAGAGTACCAGTGGGTGCGCAGCGCCATCTGGCGGATTGCTGCTCCAGTTAAAATTTAAAACACTAATTTAATTTATAAAAAAATACCTTTAACTTGTTTCGCTTGATGAAACTGTTTTGTTTTCCATTTTAGTAGTGTTTTAGGAAATTTTGGATACGTATTTTTAAATGTATTATTGTGCATATATGTAAAATGATCTGATGGCCTAGTGCTTAGGGAGTTGCCCCTGCGATCAAAAGGTTGTGGGTTTGAATCCCAGAACTGCTAGTGAAACCACTGAGGATCCCCTAAACAAAGTCCCGTCGCCACACTCTGCTCCCCGGGCGCCCCTCGTTGGTGGCAGGCCCATACATCACTTGAATGGGGCCACTGTGCTTATCATTTAATTTTCCATTTGTGTTTTTAAAACGTGCATATTTGTGTTTAATTTCCTATTGCACTTATTTTACAATGTCTACACGGTCGTAAAAGGAGCGGTTCAGGATTTATTTCACTGCACGTAGTACTTGTATAACTATGCATGCGACGAAAAATCTTCAGTCTAGAGGAGGCAAGCACTAAAAGGACCTTTATTTTGTAAATCCGAAGTACCCGGGCCGGTTGTTGTCAGGGGCCGGAAGAGGATTGGAGGAGAGATGGCGGACATGGACGAGCTATTCGGCA
This sequence comes from Ladigesia roloffi, assembly GCA_037577295.1. NCBI lineage: Eukaryota > Metazoa > Chordata > Actinopteri > Characiformes > Alestidae > Ladigesia > Ladigesia roloffi. Next base: position 5,220 of record JBBKCR010158616.1, read on the forward strand.
GTGACGGAGACAGCGAGCCCGAGCACAGGGGTAGGTTTAAACTCTCCTCTTCATGAGTTTTACTCCAGGAGTCTCACTGCTCTCTGATTCTTACATGGCGAGCATGTTTAGAACCACAACAGCCCTCCATTAGCCTAGCGGCTAGTTAGCTGAGGCTACATTAAAGGACCAGTCTCTCGGTGCGTTTGCCTCCAGATCCTCTGTAAGCGGGGTTTAAACCGCTCACATTTCCTTAAATCTTCCTTTAGTGTTTTAAAACGAAGACACGATGCTAGTGTGTCTCTCAGGCGTCCACCGGGGCTGAACGATACAGTGAAAATACCACTGCTGCGATTGTACTGCTGCATGGTGCGATTGCAAGACAGTAAAGAACCCATACCATCAGTTATGGTGCTAAAATATTTAAACAGGTAGTTTTCAATTCTGTAATTAAGTCTGTACTCAAGTCGTAGTTTTTGTGATGTCAGCCGTGTAGCGCCACCCATTCATGCCCTGATTCACCACCATCTTTAAAAAATAATATAACTAGACCTTGATAAGATTACATCAAGATCTTGATTTATCAGAACACACTGTTAGTCACCTGGAGTTACAATTGGTCCACCTGTCAGAAGCACTGTGATCTTTTGCATAATGCAGCTTTTTGTGATATCAGTACTATAGGGGTGATATATCATGCAGCCCAGGACTGTGTGATCCAACATAAGTCGAATTCTTTAAATCTTTCATCTGTAATAAAGCCCCTGAGTGACTGCTGTGGTTCTAAAGAGTCCTTATTCTACATTTGCCTCCTGTTTCATTTTTCTAGGAACTTTGTGTCCCTTTATTATTTAATTGCTTATGTTATGACAAATACACAAGGCCTATATAAAAAAAAATCTGTAAACAAATGTAGAAATTGCTGTGTATAAATGCTATGGATAACACAGTTAAGTGTAATTGTAATGACACAGATGGTAGTTAAGAGTATTTTACTGCACTTAGAGAAGATCAGAAATAAATAAGTGATATTGAATATGCAAGACTATTACACATTAGATATTGCACTTTTTAAGGAAGAACGTCACTTGGTTCTGATCTTGGTAAAACAATTGTGGCAAAAGATATTGCACATAATAATGTTTAAAAAGTAAAGTGGCCCCTTATAGTCACACTTAAACACACCACAGCACAGCACTCAGTGTGAACAGTGTGAAATTCTTTCTCTGCATTTAAAACATTCACCAAAAGCAGGGGCCTGCTACCAACGAGGGGCACCCGGGTAGCAGTGTTCGGGATGGTATCTTGCTCAGAGATTGCACTAGTAGTGCTGGGATTGGAACCCGCAACCTAATTGCAAGGTCAACACTGTAACACTAGGTCAGCTGCTGCCCCACCCATAACCTTTCATGAATTTGCAAGTCATTTGCATTCAATTCTTAACACGCGATAAGAACTTTGCACAATATTGCACATAGTAGACTGTTTCACATCCTAGCAAAATAGTGCACTTGGTACTGCTGCACATGTGAACATCGTGTGGATCACAGGGCGTAAAATAGCGTTTTTAGGGAGTGTGTTTTTTTTTTTTTAATCTAGTTTTGTGCTATTTCTTATTTTTTCTCTTTTTTTTTCTAGACAGTTATAATGTACCTGCTGTTTAGTTCGAGGTCGCCTGATTCTGATTATGTGTATGATTCTGTACGTCAATGGATTCAAACGGGACAAAAATAAGAAAATAATAATTAAAACAGGATAATGATCCACATAGTAGGGCTAGGCCAATAAATGATATAATATCGAATCGCGATTTATTTTATTTTAATAACGATGATAAGCTCTAGACATTTTTTGCTCGATATGGATTAATCTAAGAGACTTATTAAACAAACACATCAAACAATTTAAACAATTCACACCGTATTACCGTATTTGTCAGCCTATAAGACGCACTTTTTCTTCCCCAAAACGGGGGGAAAAGTTGGTGCGTCTTATACGACGAATATACATTTTGCCTGTGTTAATACTGCACCTAACTTTGTGTGGTGCTGCTCGCAGTCCTCTTTTTATGCTGTGTGTGCTGCAGGCTGGATTTGTGGCATGTACTGCGGGCTGTGGAGACGTCTCTGTCCCTTGTGACAAACGAGACAAGACGCGACGTTAATGCTGGTCACGTGACGATAACGAAATCTATAATGTATTTTTGTTGGCGAATAAGAACGAGACTAAATGTGGTTTACAGTAGAAAAACTGTGCTAAAGTGTCTCTTCATTTTCGTTGACTGAAACGAGATGTTATGTATCTAGAGTAGACAAAAGTTTTGGGATACCCTTTTTCTAGATTTTCGTCCTTGAAAATTGGGTGCGTCTTATATCCCGGAGGGTCTTATAGGCCGAAAAATACGGTATTCTCAACCCAAATTACTTCAAGTGAATTCTCTGAGGCAATGAAGCGGTTATGAAAAATTTTGGGTAAAAACAAAAGTTCAGCCGAGTCCGCAGCTCGATTGAGATGCACAGTTATGTTGTAACGCAACTTTGTGAAAAAAGGTCCTCTCTTGAAAAAAAAAAAGTCGAACAATCCGGTTTCCTAATGTCCCGCAATTCCCCTGGTTAGGAAGAAAATTCCTGTCCCATTTCACAAAGTCCAGTGGAGTTTCCAAACTTCCATTTCAGCACAGCAACCCATGTCCATAAGTACATAGACACTCCGGTCGCCTCTCTGCCCTGTTCTCTAAATATGTTTAAAGCTTATTTTACTTTGGATGTCTCACTTCTGTTCTGTAAATATGGTTTTAAACTTGTTTAACCTCGTTTGTCTCATATCTGTTACTTAGTAGCTTGTGTCTGCTAGTTGTGTTTGGTTTCTTTTCTCCATGCTGGCGCATGCGCTGTCAACCCACTAGGGATGTGCGGTATACCGGTACAGTGAAAATACTGGTATTTATTATTTTTCAAAGGGTACAATATCAAAAGTTTTCTCAGTTCGGTATTTCTTCCGCTGTTCCGATTTTCACCACTATGCGGCAGTGTTGCGCAAACTGGCGTAAAACCGGCAAGCGTGAAAACAGACAAACGGCGATGGATCACAGAGATGAAACTCGCTCTACACGTCCGAAATGAATAAATAACGAGAGTGGTAGAAGTTAAATATGGCATTACTTCGCCAACAAAGGTCATGAAAAGAGTGAACCCACAGACCTCAATTCACATTTTCTTTGTGATAAAGACTGAAAGTATATTAAGAGATTACTTTATTTTAATTAGATCTCTTCAGTTTTGTTTCTTTTAAATTCAAAATTGTAGTTTTTATTATTTTTTAAATAATTTCTTGCACAGTTGTTCATAAAATTTCAAGCACTGTGTTTAATAAAACTGTTTTCAATTCACCTATATTTGCCTTTTTCCATGTGCGGCGCGTAATGGAGGCTTGGAGAGGCTAAGCCTCCCCAAAATTAATGCTGGGAAATTGTGAAAATAAATGTACATGATGTGTGAATATTAGTAAAGATGATTTCAGAATGAACGCAGCAGCTGCGGTCAGTGATAGTAAAATGAAGGATATTTGCTATTACAAGTTGAGAGTGAGTACGCGTTACCATGGTGATAGACATGGTCAGATCATGGTACTCTAGGCCAAAACAAAACTAGCGAATCAGCCGCTGGTTGGTGAATTATGTAATCGGTAAATTATCTTAACTGCTATGTTTTTTCTGTGCACTGCAGTAGTTAGTATCACATATCGAGTCCAAAGAAAGGTAGAAATGTTAGAGAATCTCGGCCTCACCAGTCATTAGATCTTCCCCCATTGAACTGCAGGGAAAAAAGGGCTGTGCATTGGGTGTTTGTACAAACCATTTTTTTCCAATTGGAGGTTGGGGCCAGGCTTCTGGCCTGGAATGGTTTTTAGAATGCGTTAATGCTGAGAAGAGATTCTCCATATTTTTAGTTCTGACCAGTCAGAAACTGGGTTTTGGTATACATCACTACATTTATCTGTAAAGCAGCCCAACACTCTTCAGCAGGAGAAGTGATGATTGACTGTTCAGGGTTGTCCTGCTGAGTCTCTCGGTCTCATGTGATGTGTTGCAGAGTCGGGCTCGGGTTCTGGTTCTGACTCGGAGCAGGAAAGGCCCAGGTCAGCCAGCAATGCCTCCGGGAGCGAGAGTGAGAGGGAACGGGACAACGATGACGACGATGAAGAAGGTCAAGACGGCGCAAAGCCGAGCAACAAAGAGCTGTTCGGAGACGACAGCGAGGACGAGCGGGGCAGCCAGCACAGCGGCAGCGACAACCAGTCCGAGCGCTCCCATTCTGATGCCACCATGCACTCAGACCAGGAACTCTCAGAGGCCGAGCAGCACAGCGGCTCAGAGGGTCATCACGAGGAGGAGGAGGAAGAGGATGAAGCTCACAGGTAGGGATGCAGGACAAAAGAAAATTCCATTCAAATGAAAGGTAGTCTGGAACATGGAGGAACATAAAGGCATCAGTGTTTCCCCTGTCATTAAAGAGATGGGGTCAACTCGGTAGAGCTGTGTGATACACTGCTACAGTTTGCAATAGATGTTCCCTCCGGAATGTTAAGGGCGCCTATTCGTTGCGTTTCTGGATTTAATAAGTCTGTAAATATTGTTTTAAATTGTATGTTCACTCCCCCCTCCCCCAATCCATACAGTCTTTATTTAGAAAATAAGCTTGTTCTCATCCGTTCTTCTGATGTCAAACAAACAACATGTTTCAATGTATCTCCTTATTTTGGCTGCGGCCAAAACACCCATAACCATTTAAAATAAGACATTTGTTGAATTACAGGAAAATATTGATTCACCAGGAAACCCAGTAACCCAGTAACCCTGTCAGATACGCTGTGATTGATTAGAGGCTCATTTGCATGTTGTAACCAAGTAGTATTGGTGAGACTGATATTGTAGTAGCAATTAGCAGATGATGCGTGTAATTTCTGGTGTCTAGTCACAGTCAGCTACTCAATTATTTTACTGTAAACTGAAATTCTGGTTTTAACTATTGTTCCTTAAATAGTGTTTTCATTAATGTATGGATCTGAATGGGTTAATAAGATTTGCTGTATACACTAAAGGTTGAATGATTATCGGCTTATTTTGTAGAATTTTCGTATTTTATGAACAGGTGGGGAAAATGTCCCTTTTTTCTTAATATAATAAAAAAAATTTAACCTATCGGTTGACCTCTTGTATACGCTTTGCCTTTTTATTGCAAGAAAACCAGGACAGGGTCCCCCTTCTGATTGTGTGTTGATATAAGCAGTAGGGATGAGCATTTCAACCTAAACCTATAATTTTTGACAGTATCAGCAGGAAACTATTGAGAGATTAAATTAATATAGCCCTTTTTATTGCCTGTGGTAATGCACCCAGCTTTAAAGTGCTTTAACACAAGCTTCTTAAAGATTTTGCTGTACTGTACACCGGAACACTACGAGTCTGTGTTAGTGTATTGATGAGGGTCATTTTCAGCCCCAGTCGCAGGTCAGATGTAGGGAGCCCCATTTCGGGGGCGGGAAGTCACAGATCCGGGACCCCCCACTCGGACCCGGGGACGCCACAGTCGGGACCCGGGACGCCACAGTCGGGACCCGGGACGCCACAGTCGGGGCCCGGGACGCCACAGTCGGGGCCCGGCACCCCACAGTCGGGGCCCAGGACCCCCCACTCAGACGTGGAAGGGTCAGTGCGAGAGGGCCATTCAGGAGACGAGAAATGGGGCGTTGAGGGGAAAAGCGACCAGTCAGACGATGAGGAGAAGCAGCGCAACTCTGATGAAGAGAGGGATCATTCTGATGAAGAAGTTAGGGCAAATAAATCTGGTGAGTGAAAGTAAAAGTTTAATGTGATACACTGCTCAGTTTCATGGGATTGATTTAGATGTTAAATGTCTGTCATTGATCAAATTCATAAACATCTATTAAACCTCCACAGCTCTGGCCAGATCTGTGGTCAGGTTAGGGATATTGATTAGGACTATTTAACTTATTTTTGAATATTTTGACAATAAATCGAGTATTCTGTCCTTAAATTAAAAAAAAAATTGGCCAATTACTGCTATTGATTACATGTGATCAAGTAATTTGTCATAGTTTTGTCCAGTATCCAGTATTGCGTCCTTTTAATCCATTATTGCGTCCT
>JBBKCR010158624.1:0-16860 GCA_037577295.1 Ladigesia roloffi
ATACATACATACATACATACATACATACATAGTATATGTGTGAGGAGAGTGGGGGGGGGGTATATGTATATGATTGGTCCTCTACTGAAAGCTTTTTTCAATTGTGTGCTGCTGAAAATACAGCATGAAATCAATAGACACAGAGATGGTCATTACCAGAAACCTCACATTATGCAGTAAATCACTGTAATAGTAGATCAGAGTGTGCACTAGAATCAGTGAGGGAAAGGCCTGGACTTTAAATGCAGATCTCTGTAGATCCAGCCTGCAGGGAGGCGTCCCTCCGGCATCACGCATGGCCGGCAGTCAGAATTCTTTCAAAAAGATACGCTGCCTTTATTAATATTGTTCTATCTTTTGTAAGATCTTGATAGGCTTGATGTGGTGAACATCTAAGTTCAGAGGTTGAAAAAAGAAACAGATTTGACACAAGGCAGAATTATTTTAGGCACTGCTACAAAAGTCCTCGGCAATTCAGCGTGAACAGAGCACTTCAGATTTTTCCCTCATGTCAAAATGTTCAAGTGCCAGATTAAAAGCACACTCAGTAAAAGCTGAAAAATCCGTCTGGTTATTTTTAACCACTCAAACAGTTTAGGATGATTTGGAGTTCATCGTGATGACGATGATTGTGCAGAAGTAGCTCGGGAAACTCTTGTGAGCGTTCGGCTCTCACCACCAGCAAACAAATTTCAGGAGACTTTTTAGAGAGACCAAAGGATCGTGTTCTCGTGATGTTCTAGTCAACAAGATAGTCACTTAGATGGAGGAGATGTGTTTTAAAGAAGAGGGCACGAGAGGTTTTGAAACTCATCAGTGTTCGCATTCAGTCTCCCAGTAAATCGTCAACAGAAAACACCATTTAGTGTCTCTGACTGAGTGACAAGTATTTTCTTCCTCTTTGTAAAGCCTGTCGATTTGGAGAGCCCGGGTTCACTCCCTGATGCAATTTTCTGCCAACACATTTGTGAGAGTGAGAGTTTTCATTCCATTACAAGTGTGTCAGACATTTCACGCTATTTCATTTTCTTGAAGAAAGTCTTTGTAACGCGATAGGACCAAAAACAGCCTTCCCCATGTGCAAGTGGGGGCTGCAAGGCTGTGTCCCAAAAGACTCCCTATTCCCTACATAAGGCAATCTGTAGGAAGTTCCTGCCCCTGAATAGTTAATAATACATCTAATAAAACGCTTTTGGTGATTCAGCCATATGTGAAGAACTCGATAATGATCCAAACTGTGCAATATATGGGTTTAGAAACTCTAATGTTACACACACAGCACACCATAGAGGAAACAGGGAGTCATTTTGGATTCATTGTATTATTAACACTTTAGTTATTGAAGTGAGGGAAAAAGACAGGTCAGACTGGTATCAGTAACACCAGGCACTCGAGTTTGTGGTACTGGTATCAGACATGAAAATGTTGTATCATGCCAACCCCATATAGAACTGGAAGATCCAGTGTTGTGGTGAACTGGAAGATCCAGTGTTCACCATGACTGATGACTGAGGCCCTCCAAGTCTATTTTTACTCACCAAATGCTAGCGTCCACTTTCTTTGCGCTTCTGTTGGTCTGCTTGGACAGTTCACCGAGGCGTAAGATTATAGGAACAAGCTGAACCTGCCATTGACAGACATTGTCTACAGTAACAAGGTTACTGGTATGTTCATTGTCAGTTCCTGAGAGAAGAACCTCTTTGATAGAAGTGTAACAACTCCCTAGATGGAAGTTCCCCTGGTTTGTGTTGATGCAAAGGTGTCTGAGCTTTTTTTGGTGTTCCTGTGTCCCATAGAACCAAATATATTGTAATTAAAAAAATATGTGAGAATAAAAATGGCTACAAATGCCAATAAAGAACAAAAAGATATATGTTTGCTTTTAGGTCTCAGAAACGGACAGAAAACAAAAATAGGATAGTGTGCCGGAGAACAAACACCGGTTCTGTTTTACACCCTTTAGATTTGTTGAAATCAGATGCACTCTGAGTTCTAAAGGTTAATAAGCTGCCTGTTATTAAGTCATTGACTGACAACAATTTTTAAAATGTTAACCATTACAAAAAGTTGGTGGCGCAATAGTTTAATTTAAATGAAATTAGATTGTCGGCCACTTACTGTTACCCCAAATGTAGGGCTAACATAAAATAAAAGAAAATAGGAAGCATACATTTAAAGGTCATGAGTCTCTTCCTATAATAAGTCTGGTAATTCTTCTAATGAGAATGTACCTCTAGGGACAAATTCAGTGTGGAACCCTCAGGGCTTTAAAAACCTTCAGAGAACAATTAATGATTTATTAGAACTAAAATATACATGTCTCTAATATTAATTTCAATTTTATTCCTTTGTATTTAAACTCGGCAAGCGTGAAAAGATTTAAATCAGGTATTTGTGTGAGTGTGTGAGCTCTAAAATGAATTTAAATGGACATTGGTTCTGAAGATCAGTAACATTCTGATATGAATATATATAATGTTAAACATTTTTTAAGTAAGCATTGTATAGATAATACCTTCCAATATCTACAGCACAATTTGAATAATGCAAAAAAAACCTGATGATTATTGAAAATATTATCCCTATTGCATGTTCTATGTCTGTCAGGTGTAGAGGAGATGCTGAATTGCCCCTAGGTGTGAATATGTGAGTGTGTTTGTTTGTGTACAGCCTGTGATGGACTGATGACATGTCCAGAGAGTTTCTCTAATAGTCTCCAGCTCTCCTCCATCTGAGTGTGGTTAGAAAAAGCTGCTAAGGTAATGGATGGACAGATCTGGAGGAATGTTTTTTTCGTTTTTATTATGTACATATGTGTATATGTTAGAAATCACAATAAAAACCTACTTGACTTGACTTTACAAGAGACCACTGTAATTAATTTTTAAATCAGCATGTCTATGAGTGTGACAGCCATTCCATGCCAGTTAAATTCCTACACAAACACCTCGTTCTGTTTTATGAGTTACTGGTTAGTGATCACCTGAATCTAATCTGATTTACTGAGAAAAAAAAGAAAAAAAAAACTGCTGTACTTAACATAAAACCAGTTGGATGGCGAAACATTACTAGAAGTACATTAAAGGGTTTGTTTAAGAGTGATCAAGAGATTCGATTTGCCAATACTGCATCATTTTTCGTATTTTCATGGATTTTTATTTCCTTTAAAATTACCCTTTACAGAACGATCTTATTTAGAAATGAGGAGAATTATCGGTAGCATTTCGGTAAAAATTAACTGTTCAGTTCAATATACCTATATAAGATAAAACCTGAGAAATTAAACATTTTTGCAGTGCTCTCTTGAAAACTTAAATATGACTTTACTGATCATATGAAAAATTACAAAAGAAACAACAACAATCCTATTACATTTAGCTGACAATCAGCATTTTTGTGCAACCCTAAAGAGATTTACACCTATAAAAGGTTAAGAAAGCTGAGAAACTGAATGTTTTTGTTGTGGTCACTTTTTTTCAGAGCTGTATATCTTCAGAAGAAGACTACTGCCGTTACATTTCAGTGGTTTTGTTCCTTCCAGTAAAACAAATGACTCCCTAATGCATTTTCCACCAATATACTTGCTAAACTGAGAATTTTCAAATCACATTTTTCCATCTTCTAATCTTTACATTAAACAGACAAAAATGGTTGATGTTATTTGCAATGTACTGCACATCGCAACATCTTACAGCCACTTGCAAAATAACTGTAAGATACAGTTGTTAGCTAAAGGCAGTTTAATTGACTGGAATGCTTTGTGCTAAGTGTAAGAAATGCACATTTGTAGGCCTACTCAAGTTTCACAAATGCTGGCACTGCAGGGAACATTAAATAGCCTCCTTTTTTCTTACAAAGCAAGCTTTGTTAGTTCCAATGCTTTATAGCTCTTGAACGCTTTATGAGTGCATATATACTGAGGGGGTCTAATTCAATTGAGCTGCAGTATAAGCGCATGGCTTCTCTCCAGATAGTGATCTTGACATCTTGCGTTTAGGCCCCTTGGCTTGCCTCGAACTCTTGCTGGGGCAATATGGAGCGAGCGTGAGGGGTCCATCTCCTCCTCTCTACTCAAGCGTGACTCTTGTGTTGGGAAGCCACATGGAAGACAAGGAACGAAAGTCTTGCGTCTCGTTTGTTTCAGTCCTCCTCTCACATCTCAATTCATTTTCGCAGTGGAGCCGCTCTCTTTGCTCTGCATGCTGGCCCATCTGTCACACAGGCCCTTCCAAGCCCTTTCCAACAACAAACGTTTTAATTACGACACAAGACCCACTGACTTTGACTTGCCTCTTTAAATGTGCAACACATTAGGACAGCACCTGTCCGACAAATCCACTGACCAAAAATGATGGCTCTCTGCAGCTTGGTATTGCAGGTGTGTGTTTGTGCATTTGGGGTTGTGGGGAGATTAGCTCCACTTCACTTCCCCAGCTCCGGCCGTGGCTGTTCCAGTCACTGCGGCGTCCAGCAATGAGACGGCTAGAGTGGAGCAAAGACGGAAATAATAAAAGACTGCTGCGTATAGAGGGAATGGACTTTTTTAATCACAACTGCACTTCCATCCAATTCGGTTCAGCTCAGTTTTGTTCGTATTCCTTGACATAAAGCAGCTTTGCAGAGTTTTAAGCCCCTAATATACAAGCTGAAGGCAACAATAGCAGAAAGAAATCTGTAGGAGTATTAAGAAGTGCAAGTGCAAATACAATGTGTATGAAATTCCATGTTATGTACAATGCCTGCACCAACACAATTATGCACCAGATAGGTAAGGTGTTTTCTCATTTAGGCATATACATTTGCAGGAGGATTGCACACAATGTGATACAATACAAAAAATGTGTGTAAAGAGTCAAGGCTGGTCATGAAATTGGATGGTAGGGCTAACCCTTTAAAAATTAACAGATAAGAACTCAATATAATGTGAAGAACCAACAGCACTGAAGTGATAAAATGGCTAGTCAAAGGTTGGTTACATTTTAATGTCTAATGCTTGCTTGCATAATAGAGAAAATGCCAAATCTGACTCATCTGTTGTTTAAAACTCTAAAAACTACAGAATTAGTGGAAAGTATCGAGAGTTTGTTGAGTGAGTTGTTGACAGATTTAATTATTAGCTTGATTGTATGATTCTAAATTCATATGGTTTCCATATTCAAATAAATATAAATTCATATTCAATTGTGTTTGCATGCACTGGCCTCTATGGGCTTGCAGCAAAAAGTTAAATTTTATATATATTTACTATTATCGAACAAGATAACTAAGGTAAGATAGTCCCACGGGTGGGAAATTAGCACTGTTACAGCAGCAAAGTGGACAGAACCAAAAGAGAAAACAGAAGCAGCATAACAATACAAAAAAAAAAAACAATGTGTTTTCATCCTAAATGTTCATTTTGAGACTATTTCATACATTTGGTTAGGACAGAAATTCATTTGAAGGACTACAACATTAGCAAAACTCCACATGGTTTCTTTCTGCACTTACTAGGTGTTTATATGGGCAGTTTGCATGAACATGACTCTCAGAGGCACCCAAATTACTCATTAATACTTTATCAAGTTGCAGATTTTGTTCAAGGCCTTCCTGTACTAAAACAGAACCCATTTTCCACGGCATTAGAGAATTTTGACCAAAGTGACCGATCATAAAATAAAAATAAAAAGGAAATAGTCATACTAAACAGTCCAATAGTTGTAAACTATAAAGAAATATCCAGAAGTAGGAGAAGAACTAAGACCTTGACAGGAGCAGCGGGGAAAAAAACAAAAAACTACCCATGGGGGGTGTGTGCCAGCATCTTCTATCCAATTTGAACAGGAAGTTGAAAAACCACTTAGAGCGGAGAAAGGAGGGTGTCATGCGACAGCTCCTTGAGAGTGCCACGTTACGGTTTGAGGGAGCTAAAAATAGCAGCCATGCGTCGATGTGCCACGGCTGTCGAGTCAGGATCGCTGCTGCTAGCTGGCTTTTCCACTTGATTGGTTGGCAATATCTGAAGCAAGTCCAAAAAAAAAAAAACGGCAGTGTGCCACTTTTGTTCTTCACTTCTGCTTATGCAAGCCAAGCAGGTAGAGAGCGAGTGAGGAAGGGGTGAGTGTCTGTGGTTTAGTATCACTCAGCACATCAACAGGAAGGCTTTCGCCAGAACACAACACAGACAGAGACAGAGTTTGTGAAGCAGAGTGACGAATTAATAGGCTTATCATGGGGCTAATTTGTCATTTGTGCACACAATGGTTACGGGTGCAAAAGAGGGTTGAAAGAAAGCAATGTTTTCTTCTTTTTCCCCCTTTTTTTGCTTGCATAGGCACTTTCCGACGGGGCAAACAAACAAGTTGCCAAATTCATAGCGACTAAATTAAAAATTGATGCTTTTTCCCCACAAAGTGTAAGGTGACAGTCTCTGAGCTGCTGCTTTCCTTGTTTCTTGTTTCCTCCACTGGTCCGCCTCGCCTACCCACAAACGTCGACGGAAGCAGAATTTGAGGACGCCAGCAACCGGCTCTGTTTACCTACAGTTTGATGTGTCCACTGGCAATTCCTGAGGCAACAATGAACATCAGAGAAGTCCTTGCCTCATACACTTCCTTGACAATGTGTCATTACCGCCGGTTCCTCATTTGTTTTATTGAAGTGCTGCTGATTACTGGGAACATTATAAACATTTTAAAAGACTCTGAGGAGCAACTTCAAGAACAGAGCCTTTGCAGCCATTCTAAACAACCATTTACTCGCCTTTGGAGTGACATTCTCTCATTAAAACTTTCATACGTTCGTTTTGTTGGGTACTCATAACAAGTCTAGGAGAAAAAAACAGCAACACACGCTAAACTGAAGAACCTGAAGAACTGCTTTTGAGTATAAATCTACATATAAAAGGAAGCTGAGAAGGTTTCTACAAGAGGTAAACTGGGGAAACATTTATATTAGCGTGTCCTAAACAGACTGGTAGACTGTTTTTTTTGCCATTGTATCATAATGTAAATGGCCTAAATTCAGCTGTAACCCTACTTTAACCCTCATAGAGATCTATGTGGCTACCATCATTGGGAAGAATCCACAAACGGCATTGGCAATTCACATGAACTTTTATACATAGCCTTCTAACCCTCTTCTCTCTGCTCAAGGTCCCTGGCTGTACAGATGAGGAAAGCCATAATGCAGATTCCAATCTATCCGCTTCAATAAGGAAATGAGAGTCGAGATGAAGTGTTTCATTTAATGTTCCTTGGCTTTCGCGGTCGGGTCTCTGAAGATAGAGGAGTCAGCCCAGTCCTTGACTGCGCCATCTGTTTGGGTAGGTGGCCACTGAAAAGAATACTTCTTTTGTGAGGCCATGTCTTATTAGGAAATTGCCTTTCGTCTAGCAGTATCCCCCCCTCTAACACCTCCCCCCCACCTTCCGCCTTTCCTCCAGCATTTAATTTATAGTCTCTAGTCTTAATGTCAAAAGGCAGTAAATAAACATCTCATGGATGCCATTTCCACTGATGGACTGATATTTCCAATGCAGCCGGAAGGTTTGCATTTGCAGGAAAACTAGGGACTGGGTCAAGAGTATTGTTTACCAGCGCGGTGTTCAGCAACTGGCATTTACATACATCGGCATGTTTACCGAAGGGCTGGTGTCAGTCATTTGCAATGCCCCCTCCACATCAGGCCGTGGGTAGTCGTCAGGAAACAGTCCTGGAGTGGAAAAACAAATATGCCATCACTCTTCTACAGATTACTGACACCCCAGCAAATTATATGCAATTATGTACTGAAATGTGACATTTCTGTAAATAAAGCATTACGTCTTCCAGGAACTCGGTTATTATTTTTGCTTTTAATTCATTATGCCATTAATATGTTTTAACCATGCTGAAGCAACATTGCCAGTCTGTAGATATTGTATGAACACCGGGAAAAGTGTAAAAGTAAAGTGACCATTCTTTTATATGTGAAATCATTACAGCACACAGTGTAAACGGCATGAAATGAGTCTTCCTCTGTATTTAATCAATTCACCAAGTACAGCAGCATGCAGCCAGGAGCACAGCACCCAGGGAGCAATGTGTGTGGATGGTACTTTGCTTACATGTAACTCAGAAGTGCCACAAGCAGTGGGATGCGAACCCATGACTTTTAGATCACCATGACTACGCCACCACCTAATATGAAAGAACTATTTTTCCTGCTACATAGGACCATATAATCACATCAACCTTTTTCATGTGTTAGTCATTTTGCAAATAGCATTTACATATTGAAGCACATTATATAGTTGGATTATCTGTACCTATGGCTTTGCATAATATTGATACACATTACATAACTGGATTAACTGCTTTCAAACTCTACCTGCAGTTTTGCGGGTTTGCTGTGGTCACACTTGATGATACCTTTAAATACATTAGTCAAGGATAGCTTTCCTATGCCGATACATTTCCTGCCATTAAAAGTCATATAGCCCTTTTCATTTCAGCTTGGGTGATGGAGGGCCAAGAGTAAAATACCTTCTCCAGCGCTGAGTTTAGGTCTTTAAAAGCTTTATAGTGCATCATGGCCTGCTGTGCTCTGTGGCAACAGCACTGCTCACGTCTGCAGTAATGGCATTCCCCTGCGAGGCTGTTTATGCAATAAGCCAGTCTGGCCATTGCCTCCGACAACAGCTCGGTACTGATTACGATTCAGAGTTCTTTACCTACCCTTGGAGATACGCACCTAAAAAAAAGAAAAGGAATGAAATGGGGAACTGGAGAGATTACGCCAGATGATAAGCAACTGTTTCTTTCATTCATTATTGGAAAGGGAATGATATTCATTTGGACTGCCGACAGATCTGCTGAAGCATCTGACACGTTGAACTTTATCATCAGATCCAACCGACTAAAACACCCAAACAAGTAGAGTCATGCGTTCTTGATTCGCCATACAGAGCAGATGGCTAAACACTTCGCACTGCTACCACATTGATAAAACCAAAAAAAGGTAACGTGCCCATGTACAGGATGCAGTTTTACCCGGGAAAGTGTATAAAGATCACAGATTATTGGATCAACCATGACAAGGTACAGATTCTCTCTACTCAATTCTCTCTGCTTCACCTTAGCACTTGTCAGTGTTGGGCGCTGTTGGGCACTGCTTGGATTTGCCATCTTTCCTGTGGATTCAGACAAATTCTACTTTTGACCCAGTTTGCTGCCGACCTGTCAAAGGACAGTCTGTAAATGTGTTGCGTGGGATGTGTGAGGTGTGATACCTTTCTTACCTTTCTTTTGGCCGGGTCCTCTGGTCTCGACATAATGACCTGAGTCTGAGCGCCGACCTTCACAGCCGCCCCACCAGTGGTGAGCAACGTGGTAGAAGTGTAAAGTGGATCTTATCATACCTGTGTGAATGAGGCTTTGGTTTCAACTCAAATGTATGTATGGTTTCAACTCAAATCTATGACATCCAACTAATATTCAGTTGCATTTAATTGATCGAATCTTACAAAGTGAGCATAAACATAAAATCCAAATAAAGCGTTCGGTCCCAGTGGTGATTTTTAGGATCTCTACAAGGTAATGATGGCCTGCTATTATTATTAATAGTATTTTATATTAATATTTATATTAATAATATGCCTCAATCCATCCATAATCTGAAATGCTAATCATAGCCGAAAAGTGGGGCAACATGTTGGAAAAGTGGCAGTCCGTCATAGATGATGATGAAGACGATGGTGATGATGATAATTATTATTAGTAGTATTAGTAGAAGTAATACTAGTAATAGTAGCAGCAAATTTAAGCATGTATCCTCAAATTTTCCTTTACCAGAGTCACATGGGTGGCAGAACCTCTCCCATTAATTATTATTATGCCTATTAGAATTACCATGGCTTATTTCCATGATGATAAATCTGCTGTTGACAGTCACCCCTTTTAAAAACAGTCATATATTGAGCTGCCTAGAACCAGTTTGCAGATCCAGAGGTTCTTAAACACAGGACATGTAAAAGGCACATGAGATGCACGTGCAAATCAATACTGCAGCACTGTGTTAGAGAAATGTCTCCAATCTGCTTTCTCCTCCTATTGATTTTCCCTGCGGAGAGAACATGTGTTGAGTTTGAGGGGTTTTTTTCATTCTTTTCCGTAACAGAAAGGAAAGAGATGAAGCGTGACAAATTTGGGCAAACAAAACGAGCAGGATGGGACTGCTAAGTGGAGTTTTGACAGCTGAGCGAGGGAGATGCCTCAGAGCACAACCGAAAACGTTTGCAGAGTGACCTTGAAGTTTGGATTGTGTGGATCATTTTATGTTACACCCGCCATGAAGCCTACAGACGGCACACACACACATACCCAGAAACACACACACATACCGCTATAATCACTTATGACCGGTTAGTATGGACGTATCCAAAGGGCAACTGCTGATTAGCCACTGTCACTGCAGTAACAGTCTCTCCCTTCATCTATTAACACTGTGATAATGAAAGTAAAATGAACATTTTGCATTCTAACGAACCACTCAAATCTCATTACTGTTTGTATTCAAGGTTTTAGTGCTGTTTGATTGACTTGTAGATGTAGAGTTATTTTATTGCACTGATGCTCTGAATTATGTAAATGGGACAGTTACTCAAACAAATCTCTTTGGAAACACAAGAAGGGGGAAAAACTTTTTCCAAGTACATTTTTTCTCATCCGTCACAGATGGGATCTGCATACACTAGCATTTAGAGGATTCAGTTCTTAGCTGTTCTAAATACCTCCCGATGCTTTTTGCTTCCCCACGCAGTATGGATGGTCTAAAAATCATAAAAAAATGGGGGGAGGGCAAGATAATACTGCTTGCTTGTCATAGGGGCAACTTGAGAATTTATGCAAAGGCATTTCCTTTTGGAGCCTGAAAGACCGTTTAATCTCCTTATTTCTCTCTCTCTCTCTCTCTCTCTCTCTCTCTCTCTGTTTTTTTTATTTAATCCAGAAGGTGCCGTGGCGCCATAGGCAGAGAAATTGTGTCAGTGTCATGGCTCATGATGCGATCAGACACATGAGGGGTGCTGGATATGAAAAAAATATATGAATTATGCATTAGCATGATTCTGTTTAATATCACAGTCCTTTTTATTGGCTGCTGATGAACCACCCCAAAAAGTTCAGCTAACAAAACACGTACAAGAGGAACAAAGCTTTTCTTTAACCCTTAAACTTTTATACAGTGCCTTGCAAAGTATTCACCCCTTTGGGTTTTGTTTTACCCATTTTGTTTTACCTAGGCTGTCATGCCAATCTGTATTTTAAATGTTTTTTTTAATTTTATGTGATGAATCTGCACAAAATAGTCTATTAAGTGAAATGAGAAAAATATATATTACAATGAATTTTTTTTAATGAAAAACTGAAGACTGTATTCACCCCCTTTACTATAAAAATGCAAACAATTACCTAAAAAAGGCACATCATTAATAAAATGAACTACACTTTTGTGCAATCTGAGTGTCATATGACATGCCAGTATAAAAATACCTTTTCTGAAAAGCCCTAGAGGCTGTAACACCACTAAGTAAGAGGCATCACACCATAACGATCAAGATCAAGGACAAAGTTGTTGAGAAGTACAAGTCAGGGTTGCGTTATAAAAACAATATCCAAATATTTGATGAACCTCCAGAGCACCATCAAATCCATCACCTTCAAATGGGCAGAACCAGGTAAGGAGGTCATTAATAAGAGTGAAAGTGTTGCAGAGTTCCACAGCTGTGACTGGAGTATCTGTCCATAGGACTACAATACGCCGTACACTCCATAGGGCTGGGCTTTATGGAAGAGTGGCCAGAAAAAAAGCCAGTGTTAAATATAGCAAGGCATGTTTTCAGTGCTATGTCTGGTAGAAATGAGACATTGAGAACTTTGAAAGTGCACTGGTAGTTCATTAAAAAGACACTTTATACAGACAGTACTTTTAGGGAATTTTCTGGTCGCCGCCATCTTGAAATTAAGGCACAATAAATCACATCACAAACAATAAAAGCATCACAAACAAAACTAAAGCAGATTAGTCAATTGACTACTCCCATTAGTTGTAGACTGGAGTTGGTGCAAAAGAAGTTGACCAATCTTGCAAGGGTGGCAGAATATGATCATTCATGCTCGTCACTCAACTTATCGGGCCTTAATTTCAAGATGGTATTATATGGGGAGCCAGTGAAGTCTGTGAAAAGTTGGAAAGATGTGTCTAGACTCTGATGACTTTTGTACATTGAGAGACCAAGATACAGTTCTCGAGATGGGATGGTACAACGCATGAATAAGCATTTCAGCATCCTTCATTGAAAAAGATGGATGGATGTGCAAAATTTTAATATGAAAAATGCAATTTTGACTAAGAAGCCAATGCGAGGGTCAAATGTCATAGAAGCGTCACACAGGACCCCCATTCTGGACAGAGTGAGAGATTGAATTGAGAGCAATGTTGCTGTTGAATCTAAAATCAGCGGGCTATCCTGTGATTTTTTAAACTGCATAGCTAATTATGTAATTAACTAAATCAACATTGGTGTTAAACACAGTATCTCTTGATATTTGAGTCTCAATTCCAAGCCTATTAACTTTAAATGAGGTGAAAAATGTATTTCCGCAAAACAGAACTGGAATCATTTCCCTATCAAATGCAAAATATGTCCTCACCTTCTTGCAAACACAAATATGGTACAGATTGATAGTTTAGGATCCACATTTACCAAATAATGCTTCTTCTGCTGCGATGTACCAAGAAAATGAGCTTTGTAAGGTATAACCCATGGGGATCCTAGGAAGGTTAAAGTCCAGTGTAATGCATATGCTTTAATAAACCCTACATGCTGTCAAGCTGGCTTGGAATAAAACGCAAAGGAGCGTTTAGGGTGAGAATAAAGAAAGAAAAGGTTTGCTGACTCTCCATCGCTCTCTTAATCCCTTTAACCTCACATCAAAAGCCTCTGGTTTACAACCCCCCCCCCATCCCCCCACCCCCGCTTTACAAGCAAAAGTCAGCAGTCATTACATGCGTGCCTTAACAGCGAGTTATCTTTGGGCCCTTTCTCGAAAGCACACAGTATGTATGTCAGGGTTTGAGCACAGTCTGCTTGAACCCTAGTGAGGTTGATTATTTTCATGCAGCCCTTTTTCCACTCCCTTTGCTTACACAGACCTCCTCCACCCTGCTAAGATACTGTCGACGTTCATTTACTGCTATCGCGGGAATGATTAATGTATGCAGGCTGTGTGTGCTTGTAACCAACCTCACCTGATGTGGTTTCACTGGTACCTAGTCTCAGTTTCTTTGAAATGGGTGTCCAGTGCACTAACCATTGAGGTTAAAGGCTCAAGTCCCTTAGCTTGATAGCCTCATGCCATTTGGAGTCTCCAGGATAGAGAGTGTTACTGGGAATTGTTATATCAAACAGTGAGAATACCAGTACAGTCAGTTCCCAGTATATGAGCTAAACCTTCCCTGTTTATCATTGTAAAAGGACAATCATAGAGCTACTCCAGACCAGATATTAAAGGTCAAAAAGTAGTGACACCAGTATGGTGTTCAGATTATCCTTTTTATGCTGGTTTTTAAAAATCATTTCCATGTTTGGGTTGAAGGTAGAACCAAGAGTACACAGGCCACCCTATGAAAACTGATGTAAGCTCTAAGTTAATTAAGAATGACATCTCACTTAACAAACTGACATTTGAACTGAGAGTATGGTACGTTTGGTTGAGTGTTGAAGTCATTTTCAAACCTAGCTGTAGTTGATCTAAGGTTTACTTTAAGTGAACCTCCCCCAGAGGCTTTGCGATTGGTCCAATTTCTTATATTACAGATGCACATTAGCAACATAACTACAATTACCATAATGCAGAGTATCCCAATCTCTACATCATGCGTTTATTGGCTACATGGGCAAAAATCCTCTCATGCGAGAAAGACACATTGTCAAAAATGTCACGTTAAGTGGTTCCCCGCATCTGTGTTGGATGCCTTTTTCTAGATGGATGACTAAATAAAATGTGCGCAGTGAATTAAAATCACACCAAATGAATGTGAGTATATGCTAATTAACTGGAATGATCACTTTAACATACGATGCATGCATTCATTTAGCCGGATGCACATATGTTCAAGCAATGAACGCAGAAACAGCAACACAAGTTAATGGAATTAAATGGCTTAGTTCAGTACTACAGTGTGGTAGAAATACACTGAGCATCAGAGCACAATGTAATTCACATTCACAGCCAAAAAGGTCAGGCTGTTACATGAAGAGCAGAGAAGTGAGAGACACACACTAGAGAGGGTAGTCCGAGGGGAAAGGGATCAGACAGATGGTGAGCTGAACAAGTGAAATGCTTTGCAAATACACTGTGAAAAAATTGTGCTTGGGATTTACTTGATTCAAATGTGTTTGAATATAATTCAATTGAATACAGCAATACATGCTATTACTACAAGAGAGCAAATGAAAGGCAGTAATTGTGTTGGTGTAAAAGCCTCTGTCTGTTCTCTTTCCCTTCAGAATACTTTCCCTTGTGTCTCCTCTTTGCTCTTCTCTTAACATGGCCTGACTGTTGTGGCTATTTCTATGATATTGTAAGATCTAACACCTTTTCATGTAGATAAATATAGATAATATATAGATTTATATAGATAATAATAGCCTATGTGAATTATGGTGTTTCATTTATACTGAAGAACTTAACAAATGCATTAATCTGTATCACCCAGCATTCATTTGCTGAGATAAGACACACAAAAACACTGCCAATAAAATTTAGTTGAGTGTGACTGTCTTGAACATAGTGGTTGTGCTGTCATTTCAGAAGAATCATCTAAAGGCACATTTCCAAAGGCACACAGGTATCATTCTGCACCTAAACTGTACTGTATTGGTATGGGAATTTGGATTGTCCAGTTTGTTTTGCTTTGATTGTTCTTAAAAAGTTTAATTACATTAACTAACACCATCAGTGCATGCATAGCATCCTAGTGCTTCCACTGAACAGCCCATCCTGTGACAGCCAACACGGCTAAAACCAGCACCAGTAATATATATATACACCAGTAATATATTACTATGTTCCAAAAATGGAAAAAAAAAATATATTGGATGTATTGTGTGGACTCCTTTTGAGTGATTTGTTTCCAAGTATCATTTCCAAGTAATCCAGTCAATTGCAGAAATGCCCCAATACGGGTCATGTCTCTATGCCTGCACTTTGTACTAAAAGTTATGGCGTGTCTAATAAACTGTCCAGTAAGTGTATCTTTGCGATAAAACTTTTAAATAAAATTCCAACGTTTTTTTGTCTCGATTTTCAGACTTTTACCTTCGTTGAACAGCGAGTGTCATGAGAGTTGGTCTGCCAAATTGTTAAAGGGAATAAGGGCTTCCACTCATCAATCTATTGGCTTGAATCAAGTTCATAGAACATCCACTCCGTGGTTTCTCTTCAGGGACTGACACTCAATTAAAGTGGAGAAATTCTGATGGCACTTTAAAGCTCGTTGAGACTTATTTTTACATTTAATTAGATCACATAGCTGTCATCAAACCCTTTAACTGACAGTATGGATGTGCTCCCGTGGTACCTGCACATGCCAAGTCTCCTTAACATTGCTTCACTAATTGCTTCCCGAACCACAGGGGTCAAATTGTAATCCGGAGAAACCCCTGTCTCTCAAGACTCTCTCTCTCTCTCTCTCTCTCTCTCTCTCTCTCTTTCTCTCCCTCTCTCTCTCTCGCTCTCTCTCTCTCTCTCTCACTTTCTCTCTATCTCTCTCTCTCTCTCACTTTCTCTCCCTCTCTCTCTCTCTTTCTCTCCCTCTCTCTCTCTCTTTCTCTCTCTCTTTCTCTCCCTCTCTCTCTTGCTCTCTCTCTCGCTTTCTCTCTCTCTCTCTCTCTCTCTCTCTCTCTCTCTCCCTCTCTCTCTCTCTCTCTCTCCCTCTTTCTCCCTCTCTTCTTCCTTTTCTCTTTCTCTATCTCTCTCTCTTTCTCAAACACGCACATAGCATCATGGTGGCGATGAAGAAATACCTATTTTCCATTTTTTAATCAATTCTTCTTCACCCTTGCATTGATGTATTATTGAACAGATTGAGAGGGAGGGGTGGGATGGGGGGGGTTGATTTGACGTCTGCCTCAGAGGCCAGGCCGAAAAATAAGAAGCCCTCCTGCATTAACTAATCAGAGAGGGAAGCTTTTTCTAATGCTTCAATCAGCAGAAAACCTTCCTCTACTATTGGCAGATGAGTCAGTGAAGGATAGACAGAAGGGCAAAGGAATCATTTACAACTGGCTCCTGGGCCCCCAAAGAGCCAGGCATATGTACATGGAGAAGAGTTGTTTGGTAAGTGCGGCATTCATCATCCCGACATATTGCAAGCTGGTTTGTAGCTGCCTGTTTTTAAGTGGTGGGACATATGTGAATTAATTCTTAGAGGACAGACATAAGCTCAAAATAAAAAGAAGCAAAAAAAAGCAGTGTGTGCTCATCTGAGATGAATTAAGATAGCCTTTTATTGGTCAGGTGGTGAATTTCCATTGTTACGATGCAACAATTGTATATAAGAAGAAAGTAGAAGAAGCATAATCTGTTGAGCAAACAAACACACACACACACACATATATATATATATATATACAGTGGCGGAGCTACACTTTTTTACTTAGTGGGGCTAGGGGGTTGGGCCAGTATATATCATCCCCCTGGGGGGGGCAATGAGGTTTCGACAAATGCCCCCCTGGCCCCTGCCCTGACTCCGCCACTGCGTATATCTGTGTATAGCCTACATATTAAAAATCCCGCGCTAGAGCGGCTACCAGCGGCTGATTGGCTAGTTTTGTTT
>JBBKCR010158665.1:0-16857 GCA_037577295.1 Ladigesia roloffi
AACAACAACTACAACAGCAACAACAACAACAGCAACAACAACAACTACAACAGCAACAACAACAACTACAACAGCAACAACAACAACTACAACAGCAACAACAACAACAGCAACAACAACAACTACAACAGCAACAACAACAACTACAACAGCAACAACAACAACTACAACAGCAACAACAACAACAGCAACAACAACAACTACAACAGCAACAACAACAACTACAACAGCAAAACTGCAACAACAGCAACAACAACAGCAAAACAGCAACAATAACAGCAACAGCATCAACAACAACAGCAACAACAACAGCAAAACAGCAACAACAGCAACATCAACAACAATATCAACAATATCAGCAACAACAACAACAACAGCAACAACTACAACAACAAAACCACAACAGCAACAACTACAACGAAAACAACAACAGCAACAACAACAAAAGTAACAACTACAACCACAACAGTGACAACAACACCAAAAATCAACAAAAACCACAAGAACAACAACTACAACAATGACAACAGCAGCAAAAACAGCAACTACAACAACAACAACAGCAAGAATAATAACAACAACAAAAACAACTACATCCACAGCAGCAACAACAACAACCACAGCAGCAGCAGCCCCAGACCTCCTGGGTCAGATGGAGCTGCAGATTCGGATGAATGGAGCTCCTCATGGCCCGGGGGTGGGGGTGGGTTGGGGTAGGTATTGCGGGCGGGTGTTGAAGGTATGGAAGTTTTTTTGAGGACCAGTGAAAAGCCCTCATTCATCCTCGGTCTGCGGGAGCTTAAAGCAGGCGAGCCGGAATAAAAAGCTCAAATTATGATGTTTATTTAGCTTCAGCCTTTTCGTTTCTGTCACTGAGTCTCTTCTCAGGAGGCCTCGGGGGGGCGGGGGGGTTATTCTCTTTCATTTATGAACTGAAACTCTTTCTCACAGAGATCCTTCACTTCAGAGTGAGACTGCGAGGATAAACACTAAAATAAAAAAGACCCGACAGTGCCGCTGCCAAACATATCACCTGAAATTCGGAAAAAGATGAAAGTAACAATGCTGTAAATGTAACGGTGGGTTTGGCTCCGGTGTTTCTTCAGTGGTGCCACTTCATAAACACCAATAAAAGAGCACTAGTGTTCGTGCCAAGCTCCGTGTTTTCAGGAATTTTGGCCGTACAGGAGCCCCCTCCCAAACCCCCACCCCCCCACCCAAGGGCCCGCCAGGTATTTTCCCTACACACCACCCAGAATGCATTTCTGCGGCGAGAAGACGCCACCCCTGTTCCCCCGGCCCCCAACACAGGGTGCCCTGTTCTGAGACCCCGCCCCCTCGTGCCTCAGACACCAAATATGGCTTTTTCTTAAGGTGGAATTTTTTTAGATCTGTGAGTCCATTCATGGAAACTCTTTCTGTTGCATCACTTCAGTCCTAAATGGGGCAAAAGCCTCTTAAATGCTCATAAACAGTAAAACACAGCGAGTAGAACCCATCTGTTCTGACCTTTACACACTTAAAATTTAGATGTGCTGCATAAACACTGAAACCTTTACTGAAGGTCTGGAGCCATTCAGATTAACTCTTTGACTGCCACTGACTGTATAGACGTCAATTACGTTTTTCAACAGGCCCGGCTGGGGGAGGTTCTGGGGGAGCTTGGGAGTAAATTTCAGGCTTGCACACATAGAATACACTGACAGAACCGAGTCTGTAGGGGGCAGGCTCGGTAGAGCAGATTTGGATGGAAGATGTTCTAGAAGACTGCAGGAGAATGATGGTAGAGATCGCTCTATCGCTCAACAGACGAAAATTTACCAGCTCACACTGGACCGGAGTGTGTGTGGCAGTGGCAGTAGTGTAAGTCGTGTCCTGATGGAGGGAAATGGAGGAGATAAACTGGGCAGAGTGGAGAGGAGAGTTCACCACCAGTTTCACCACAACCCAGAAGTTCAGCAGGTCAGATCGGGTCGGATGGGTTTAGCAAACCAGACCCGGATTCCTCAGGGAATACATTGTTATTATCAAAAGCCCTTTCTCAGTGTTTTACTGGTTTATTGAAGGAAGAACCGTTGTAATGTCCGAAGTACGAAATAATGCTTATTTGGTCAAAACAGGCGTTTTTGGTGAAACCAGCCTCTCTTCTACTGCTGATTTCTGCTGAATGGAAAAAAATAGAAAGTTTTGAGACAATAGAAAGTTTTTTTGATGAAAGAAGAGAGTCGGCTCTTTCCTTTGGTAGTTTCGCAGATTATATCGTCATAAAACACAAAATTCTGTGGCTCTTCAAATATCAGTCAAAAAGCTCAAAACCTCTGGCAGTGATCTGAACAAGGCTGGCAGTCAATGAGTTCATATGTAAATAATAATAATAACAATAATAATAATATTAATAATAATTAATTAGCCTGTTGAGGGTTTTAAAAGTTGAAAAAACTTTATAAAAACAGCCGGGCCGCTTGCATGAGACGGTTAAATATTATTATACCCAAATCAGAAGCAGATTTGGGGTTTTTGCGTTTTTCTCTGTGTGAGAACCGCTCTAAGAACTTCTGTATGGAGGACAGATGCAAACATTTTTTTTGGGACCACGCCTTCCTCTGGCATGCAGCTCACGCTCACATCTGGCACCCCCCTCACCCCACCCCACCCCCCGTGGATGGAGCGTCTCGCAGGCTGGATGGTAGGATCTGCTCCTTTTCCTCTGGGAGGGATTCCTCTAACCCCGATCCTCCCGAAATCCGCCAAAGTGAACACGCGCCGCTCGCCCAGCCGGAGGCTTTGAAGTTTGAACTGTACTGTAATCAGAAGCAGATTCAGTCTGGAGCTCTTTCCTTCCTCAAAAGCTCCACAGATGTTTCCTGGAGGAGATCATTGAGAATTGTGCTGGATGGGTTCAAATGAAGTGGTGGGGCAGTCAGTCTTGGTCCTGATTACAATATTGATACGATCCAACACCATCCAACACAATCCAACACCATCTAACGCCATCCAACACCATCTAACACCATCCAACACCATCTAACACCATCTAACAAAATCTAACATCATCCAACATCATCCAACATCATCCAACACCATCTAACATCATACAAACACCGTCCAACACCATCCAACATCATCTAACAAAATCTAACATAATCCAACATCATCCAACACCATCTAACATCATACAAACACCGTCCAACACCATCCAACATCATCTAACAAAATCTAACATCATCCAACATCATCCAACATCATCCAACACCATCTAACATCATACAAACACCATCCAACACCATCCAACATCATCCAACATCATATAACATCATCCAACACAATCTAACCTCATCCAACACCATCCAACATCATCTAACAAAATCTAACATCATCCAACATCATCCAACATCATCCAACACCATCTAACATCATACAAACAACATCCAACACCATCCAACATCATCCAACATCATATAACATCATCCAACACAATCTAACCTCATCCAACACAATCTAACCTCATCCAACACCATCTAACATCATACTACATCCTCCAACACCCTCTAACACCATCTAACAAAATCTAACATCATCCAGCACCATCTCACATCATACAAACAACATCCAACACCCTCTAACACCATCCAACACTATGCAAGACCATCTAACACAATCCAACACCATCTAACACCCTCCAACACCATATAACACCATCTAACATCATCTAACACCTGCCAACATCAAACAGTAACATTATCTACACTATAATTAAAATCTAACAGTTCTTTCCATCCTCAAAAACTTTTTTTTACACAAACCTGAACAAAAAGAAAAAGTGAAATAAAATGATATCACATTTGTCGGATCAGAACATCCAGTATCTCTGTGATTGGTCACCCCATCAGAAACACTGTGATTAGTCAGAGGCTCATATAGCTGCCATTAGTGATTGAAATATGAATAATATCGAGCAGCTCTAGCGTTCAGTGTAGATTTATACCAATTATCCTCATGTGCCCTGAGAGCATTAGCATTAGCTAAAAGAGTTCCGTACACCAACCCCAGTGCCTACCCTCAAAAACCAACACGGCACAAAATTCAACAGGCTTAATATCCAATTCAGAACGGATTCAAACCCCATTAAAGCTGTTTACAGTGTTTCCCGGTGGATCAGATGCAAATCCAGCAAAATCAGCCAAAACACTGCCGATATAAACACTGATGTAAGGATGAGGGAGCTCTTGGTAATCTCCAGCTTTACTCGTTCTGAGGCTCTTTTAGAGGGCCACGCCCAGTGGGTCAGAGGGTTGGGCATGGCCCCCTAAGCCCCACCCATGATGAAGATAAGGAAGATGAAGACGGAGATGAATGACTTTTCCTGGTAGCTGCAGTATTTATACTGTGTATGTTTTTACCGGCCGGTAGGAGATGGAATGTTGTTCCTGCACTGTTCAGTAAAAAAACAGAAGCAACATAATGTGTGTGTTACTGATACGTCCGCGAGACGGTTTATAATCCCCCCCTCCCGCCTCACCGAGGACGAGCGACTCCACTTACACCGAGGTCAAACTGACCCCGAACGGAAACCGATCCAGAACGCCAGGAACACTCGTACACACATCACATTCCTGAAGGAAATATTTCGGAGATTTCCGAGGTTTAAAGTCTCTCCTAATCTCCCTAAACTCGTGAGCTATTCGTGAGTCACTGAGTCTAAACGTACACTCGGAGAAAGGAGCTCTCACTGGGTCAGTACCTCCAGCTCCCATCGACTCGCAGAGGAAACCACCTGTCAGCCTCTAACTGGCAACTAGATCTGTAACAGCCAGATAAACCCAATTTACTATTTGACAAACAATTTGATTCATTTAATCCCATTAGCATACTCACAGAAAAATCAATCAGGGCGTAGGTTATTTTTTAGGGATCTGCATCTATTTGATTGTATTTAAATTAATACATTTCTAGAATGTATTAATTCAAATTCCTTAAAATCTGCATAAATCTGGTAAGTGTGAACACAATGAAAACGAATCAGTTAAAACTGATTTTAATACTGTTCAAATGTATGAGATTGTTTCAATCAGGTTTATTTAAAGAGAGATAAATCTGCCGTTGTTTATTCGGATCAGATTTACATGACAGATAAGCAGCACATACAGATTACTGGCCTGTTTCTGTTAAATCTCAGTCATTCTAATGAGAGGAAATTTTATATGGAATTGAAATACAGAGACACTCGGAAATGGGCCGAATATTCCTGAGAGTGTAGCACGAAAGGGTCGGGAGGTTAGGGACAGATGTGAGGAAGTCTTGATATTATGTAACAGGTTTGATACTCCAAAGTAGCTTTGCGATATCGACCCTGTTGCGTAATATCGAGCCTTCCTTACGCCTAGTTACTACTGTCAATCCTCTTCTTTACGGATATTTTAATTGATAATCTTCCTTAGGACGCCTTCTGAGAGGAGGTTTCTATTCCAGCTTTCTTTAGGCCTGTTTCTAGCAACACCAGGGGTCTTTGAACATGGTTTCTGTGGAAACTTTCCCGGAACCCTGGTCCTCTATGGCCTGACTCTATGGAGACTAACCTTTTTGACCTGATGTTTCTATGGACACTAAACCTCCTCATTGTGTTTGGAAACAGAGTATCCACCTTCAGAGCAGCTTGCAGGGATTCAGAGAGCGTCCTCCTTAGGTTTCCGCGGCTAACAGATTTCTTTACAGCTGTTCCAACAGACACCAACCTTCCATTGGGCTCTTTCCATATATCAGGCAGTCTCATTAACAAATAAGTGATAGGAACCGTCCTCTGAATCCGAGCCTACTTCACGGCAAGGACTTGACTTTAGCAGGAGTAGGGACATCACGATTATCGATTTTGACGGCACGATTATCGCCTGGGAAATAATCACGGTTTCACCATTATCACGATTATTTCACATGCATTCATTTCACACCATGTAGCTAGAAAATCAAATTCTGTAGAAGTTTTGACCTTATATTTACTACTGTCTTTAAAAAAGAAACAGAAGCCCCATGGTGTTGAATCTGTACCTCTGCATTGTTGGGGTATCCAAAAAACTCCCATACGGATTAATCGCGAAACCGGTCAATCGTGACATCCCTGAGCAGAAATCGACGAAATTCCCTGCAATATATTGTCTGCTGGTTTGAAGGATCTCCTCCTGGGACGTTCTCTCTGGACCTACCTCGTAAACCTCCTCGTCCAGGAGCCGGCTGCCGAACACAGTGATGCCTCCGGCGTCCAGGGCGGCGCGCTCGCTCCGGTCCAGTGGCTTCGTGATCTTCTTCTTACAGTCCAGAATGAGGGTCACAGTTTTCTTCTCCACGCTGAGAGCCACGCGGTGCCACCTGCGACAGACGGGCACAGATACATCACCAGGAAAAGATCAAAGAACTCTAAGAATTCTAAATCACCCCCACCTACAGATATATCTGGCCCAATTCTGTCTGTGTTTACATATAAAAATTCCCTCCATTTTAATTCCTGAGGTTTAACAGAAACAGGCCATCTGTCAGTCATATGTAAATGAAACAGTTAAGAACAAGATTTATGTAATAATACCAATAAACCCGATGTAATCTGAATAAACAACGGCAGATTTATCTCCCTTTAAATAAACCTGATGTAAACAATCTCAAACATCTGAAGAAAATTAATCTGGCTTGATACAAATCTCATCATATTTAAATCAGTTTTAACTGATTCAGTTTCACTGTGTTCACACTTAACAGATTTATGCAGATTTTAAGTAATTTGAATAAATACATTCTAAAAACGTAATAATTTAAATCAAATCAAATGGATGCAAATACCTAAAACTAAACTATGCCATGATTAACTGGAACCTGGAATCCATGCTAGAACTGTGTCGTCATACAGGAAAACGGCTCCTTATATGGATGTTCCCCTGGGCACTATTTACGATTGATTTGTTTATTTGTTTATTTATTGCCGCTGGGTCCAGAGCGGGGAGCCCCGGGTACGGGTCAGAGGTCGGGCAGGTGAAGGCACTGGCACGTGAGTCCAGCAGAACCGTAAAGCTCCAGACGCCTCGGCCGGTTCTCCGCAGATCCTCCACATTCCATTCCTGAGCCCTGCACACTCTGGCCTGTTCGGGATTAGACTCATTAAACTCCAAACCCAGTAATCCCCCTTCTGCCGGGCCGGTCCTGCGTGACGGACACTCTGAACATTGTGGAAAGTGTGTGCCGGAGAGGGGAGCCGGGGAAAAGGACGTGTGCAGTCAAAACACAGTCCTCTCCGAGACCGGGGGCGTGAGGGGGGCGCGGCCGGGTTAGCCCGGACTTCCAGGCTCCTGGAGAAGCTCTGAAGTCTCGTGAGCACGGGCCCCCAGCGGGACGTCCGGTCCGGGTCCGAGGCGGGACACAGGCCAACCGGTTCAAACGCTAAAGACGCGCAACTATTATCTGACAAACGTCTGAGGACGCCTTTCAGCATTTATTCAGTTATTCAGCTCTTACCCCACATTTTTACATTCAGTGGAAGGGGCCCCGCGCTAGAAAAGCTCCTTCATGTATTTTGACAGTTTTATGCACCGCTGGTCACGCAGGTCAGTGTCCGTGGGAGGAGGGAGCATCCTCCACCGTCCTGGTTTTGGGGCCTGGTGTGAGGATGAGAGTGAAACTGTGTACAAACCCCTATGAAGAATGTAAACTGTAAAAAATAATAACTCTAACGGAGGCTGGAGACATGTGTGGACACCGTGTGGCTCGGACAGAACCAGCGGTCGCCCACTTTTCTTCAAATAGGGTTTAAAAGTGGCGTTTAAAGTGCCATTGCCCGTGCAATACAACAAACATCATCAAACAAACCCAAGCAACAGAACGGTGGAGAACTCCAGATCTCCTTGAGAACCTCAGATGGACCTGGGACATTTACACTCTTTACAGTGTGCGGTTTGTGTGGTTTTCCGGTGTAATGTGCAAATTTAGAGGAGAAATATTCCAGTGAGCAGCTCGTTACTGTCGGTCGATGCCTGTTGATATTCAGTGTGTACTAGAGATTAGACTCCCTGCCTGAACCTGAAGCTCAGACACAAGGTGCTCGGGTCGGGTTGGGCTTCGATTTCTGGTCCTGGTCTAAGCTCTAGTGTGTACAGACATACGTATACACACATAATTCTATATTTACACATTTTTTCTACCTGTGAGTTGACTAATCAAGATTGATCTTCTCTTTTCTCAGTATTTATTAACTTCTGTATCTGTATCTGTCTCCATCTCACGGCTGTTTAAACCCATTAATGCTCCAGATTCCACTATTTGCACTTCCTAGACGGATTCAAAACTGCACTGGATGTGACTGAGCAGTTTAACCAAACACACACACACACACACACACACACACACACACACACACTGGAAATAATGTTGCTGAGTCACGAATGATTAAACGTCTGAAGCAGCCGGTTCTGTCCAATCAGAGAGCTGGAGGGAAGCGAGCGGCTCCCGCAGCTGGAGAGGTTCTTCAGGGTCAGACCCGAGAGGCGCCCAGACGTGATGAATCAGGCCCGGGTCGGCCAGCGTCGGCGGATGGCCAGCAGATGCGCGCCCGCCAGTTTAGAAACTCATTTGAATAGAATTCCTTCGTTCCTCCCCCGTCCGAGCTGTTTCGGGCCTCGCTGGGTTACGAAAACACTCCGCCGCTCCGCCGTCCTGCGACTGATGGCTTCATGACCACCATTAGTCAGAGAGACTCCCAGCACGGGGCCCCGAGAGTGTTTAGTTAAAGTCGGCCCCTGGGAGAGCGACCAGACTCTCAGCTCTTCAAAGGCAGCTCTCCTTTAAAGGCTTTCACTCAAACAGCACTTTAAAGTATCAAAGAGAGGAGAAGCGGCGCTCCGGACCACTCGACCGCCGCTGGGAACATAAAACCTCTTTTTTCCGGAGATTTCCGGAGGGTCAACACCGTCTGTCGGAAGTTTGGGGACAGTTTTCCATTATAAGGCCTCGTCCTACGTTCATTCTTACAGTTTTCTCCATGTTTGGGGTTTTTCAGCGGGTTTGTAAGGTTTTGATTCATCTTTGCAAGGCCGTTTTCAGACCTGCGTCCCTAACAGTCAATCAGGCTGCTTTTTTTTTCGAGTCTGGCTCTGTTCTGATTGGCTGCCTGCTATTCTGCCTCATTCAAAAAGATGAAACTCTGATTTTATCGCCAGTGAGAACTGCTGCAGGCGAATTCTGCGGGTATATGCAAATGAGTTGGTTTTTGTGACATCACAAACACACTGAATTAAAAATGAGCAGTTTTTGCCTCTTAGTTTACATGTATGGAGGCTTAAATGAACCTTTTGGGGCTTTTACAGTGTTTATTATGACACTTTGAGTTTAGGAAAGCTTTTAGCCCTTTAGCAGAGAGCAGCTGTGCTAATTTCCTGAGTTTTGCCGTCTGTGTTCAGCAAAGCCTGTTCCTCTGTACCCTAATTGGGTTTTAAATCATGATTGGTCAGTTTTCTTCCTCACTTCTCTCCTTAAACCTCAACAAGGCAGTTGGACTTCAGCTTCTGCTAAAATGTGGCTGGGGTTTTTTTTTGGAGAAAACTGTGTTCTGTATTTAAAGAAATACCTTCAATGTTTTCATTATAACCAGATATACTCACTACCATTAGAAACATCTGGGAATTTAGATAACCTAGAATAGAGAGAATAGATTCTGGAGGAAAAAAAACCCAAAACAGGCGGTGAGCCGCTCCAGTGATCTCATACAGGCTGCTTACGAGGCTCGGAAACTCGGGGCATGAGGTCTGATGGATGAGGTCATCGCTGGGGCTCACAGGTTCCTTTAACACAAGTCCCCCCCGACCCCCCTGTCGGGCCCCACCCCCTGTTTCCCCTTTTGCTAATGCAATAAAATGCAGATGGGTGTTCCTACTGCAGGCCTGTTGTTTCTGTGTCTCACAGACTTCCAGAAACTTCCAGTAGCTCCAGCTCAGGAACTCCGAGACGCCTGAAATACCGCCGCCGACACACGGTGACGAGCGTAAACCGACCCGGCGTGGCCTGAAACAGTGACTCAGCCTTGAAATGGCTGGAAATAACCACTAGCGAGAAAAAACCCAGCGTGACCTCCTGCCAGGCCCACCCTGACTCCTCCTAAATCTGAAACAGACCCGGCCAGGCCTGACAGAACACAGCGTCTGGACACGTCCCCCCAGAGGGGACAGCTCCGACTGTGGACAGGGTCTCAGCCCGACCTGCTGGGGAGAGAGTGCTCAGAAACTTCTGAACAATTCTAAATAACTTTTATATCACTTGGCACATGCTTTCACTCAAAGCCCTCTCAGCACTGAGCGCGTCCTGAAGGACCCCAGCCAGCCTGCACTGACACTTATCACATTCCTGCCGTCCGGCAAGAGATTCAGAACAACTCACACACACATACAGCGTGGTTCAGGAACACACACACACACACTCACACACACACACACACTCACATAGCACGGTTCAGGAACAGTTTTACTCCAGTGCCATCAGGTTATTTAACCCACAGTAGCTGTGAGCCTCCCTCTGTGTGTAATAAATCTGTTCCTCACACTGTGTGTGATACTGTAGTGCAATATAATGCACAAATTAACTGTCACTTTACACTGCATTGTCACTTTAAACTTTACACTGCATTGTCACTTTAAACTTTACACTGCATTGTCCCTTTACACTGCACTGTCACATTACGCATTACTCTGCTCTGTCACTTTACATTTTGCACTGCACTGTCACTTTACACTTACACTGCACTTTACACTTTACACTTTTAAATGCACTGTCACTTTACACTGCAATGTCACTTTACCCTTTGCTCTGCGTTATCATTTTACACTTTACACTGCACTGCCACTTTACACTGCATCGTCACATTGCACTTTACACTGCATCATCACTTTACACTGTACTTTCACTTTAAACTGTACTGTCACTTTACACTTTACACAGCACTGTTACTTTACACTTACACTGCACTGTCACTTTGCACTTTACACTGCACAGTCACTTTACACTGTACTGTCACTTTGCACTTTACACTGCACTGTCACTATCACATTGCACTTTACACTGCACCGTCACTTTACACTGCACTGTCACTATACACTTTACCTTATGCAACCTACTCAACATGCAACTCGTCTGTGATTATCTACTGCTGCTGCACTGCTTAGTCTTCTGTCACTTTATGTCTCATGTCTTATGTGTTGTCTGTGAAAGGGGGGGGAGTAAGAATTTTACTCTGCTCCGTACGCAGGACTTTGTTCATATGACGATAAACCTCAACCTGTGTGGAATTTCTGTGCATACCAGCCGTGTCGTGGTTCGAGGCGAACAGTCGCTGGATGCTTTGGCGAGACAGAATTTAATAGTTTTTTAATAAACTAATAAAGAACCGAGAACAAATTCCAGATAACAACCTTGTACTGTCACCCAGATCTTCACTACTGCGTGCACTCCTGTGTCTCTGGAGCTACAATCTGTGCTACTTTTAAGGCCCTTTGCATCAGAATTGCTGGAATGTGCCCTTTAGTACATTTGTGAAGACGTTAGTGATGCAGTTCGTCATACAACCTCGGCCCCTGCAGGACAGTTTCATCGGGACAGGACTCACTTTCCGTCGGCCAGGTTGAGTGTGCGGAACAGGGGGTAGTCCTCCGGGGCGGGTTTCCCGGTCTGGTCCTCGTACAGGAAGACGGGAGAACGTCCCACCTCCACTCCCAGCTGCTGGACGCCCCGCTCGCTGTACACCGACAGCAGGAAGGACTGGAGACCCGCCTTGGGTCTGATGGTGGCCATGATAGAAAAGTCTTCGGGGAAAACTCCATCTAGGGGAAAGAAGAGAGCACAGATCAGCCTGCCCCAGAAGAATGATTTGTTTAGTCCTGGACGCGCTCTGATATCGTAAAGCGCCGTAAAAAACAATAACTCTCTGCGGGAGAGGTTTGAGGAAAGTTCCTCGAGTTCCTAAGCCTTATCGGATCTAAAGGCCCATTGTTCCCTCTCGCTGCCGGGCCAAGTTGGAGGAGCATCAGTGCCTGTTTAGTGAGGAAAACATTTTAACGAGGCCTGACTGCGGGGATCGTGTGTAATTAGGATAAAGGCGTCCTGGGTTTACAGGCCAGGCGGGAATAAACACCACAGCAGCTCCAAAACAAAGAAGAACCCGGCACAGCTGCTCCGGCCATGAGGAGAAACCAGGACCTCGGTTCCTTATCATGGGAGGAATGTCCCATCACATTAAACATCATCACATCACATCACATAACACATCACATCGCATCGCACATCACAAATCACATATCACATCACACATCATCACACCACACATCACACCACACATCACATCATATAACACATCACATCACACATCACACAACATGACACATCACACAACATCACACCACACATCACACAACATCACATCACAAATCACATATCACATCACACATCATCGCGCAGCATCACATCACACAATATCACATCACTCAACAACACATCGCACAGCATCAGATCACATCATCACATCACAAATCCCAGAACCACTGTCAGCACATCTGGAGTACCAGATTCACTTTGGGCCTCAGTTACTCTGATCCTATTTTCTGCTGGATTTGAATGATCTGGACACTAATCTGGTTTAAAACTGTGTGTTAATTGCAGAGCAGGATAATCAGCTCCGGACCTGGAGGACAAAGTCCGGCGGCTTGGCTTCCCTGACCCAATAAACTAACCGCCCCGCGCCGTGACCGCGTCCTTGGCAAGGTGGGACCAGCCGGGCAAAAATGAAAAAAATGGCCCAACTGGTTTGGAATCATGACACATTTACACAGAATAAAGCGAATCTGAAATCTGGTTGGGTTCGGGACTTACTGGGGAAGAGCTGGCGGGTGGGGGCGCTGATCTGGGCCGCCCTGCCCACTCGGTAGGCCGTGTCCGGCTGGGAGTTTCGCCTGTTAGCGCAGAAACCCGTCGTCTTCTGTACTCCTTCAGGACTGCTGTGGAACTCCAACACTTTCAGAACATCCACGGTTTCAGCTGTGGGACAGAGAGGAGAGAGACGAGTGTTACAATCAGCAGCATTTCATCCAACCTGCAGCATTTTCAGCAGAAACGCCACCCGCCACGACCTGCGGCGAGAACAATTACCACTAGATTACCCTGGAAATGTAATCAGACGTCTGAGAAACTACAAACCGGCTCGAAAGTTCCTGACAAGGACAAGTTTCAGCAACATGAACTTCAACTACTTCCACAAACTCCGACACTTTAGATGCATGGGAGTGTTTAGAATGATTCCAATTGAAGACTAATGCCGGGTTTCCCAGACAAGCCGAGTCTTAAATTAAATGTCGGTGCAGATGGTGCATCACCTTTGGAAACTGTTTGGAGTTCAGGATTAGCTTTAATCCAGGTCTGGGAAACTGTCTGGAACACGTTAGCATTATCTCTCTGCCCCGTTACGGCAGAATCCTCCAACCGCAGCTCCTCGCAGGTCGCAGGAAGTTCAATTACATCAATTTAACGCCCAGAAAAGATCCAGTTCAACATGTGAAGCACAAGCTTTGTAGCAGAACCGGCCCAGAGATCCACTCAGACACTCCAACCACATTAAATATGGCAAATTCAGAACTTCTCCTCACAGGATATAAGCATCTTTATAATATACTATAATATACACACCATCTTTATATCTATATAATCTTTATATCTATATAATCTTTATATCTATATAATCTTTATATCTATATAACCTTCCATATTATAATTATTACAACCAGTATTTGGTCATAAAGACAGACGTTTTACCACAGAAGTGATATAATGGTGACGCCTGTTGGAATAAGCCTTTTTAATATGAACAGGTTTATAAATGTAAAGAGTTTTTAGGTGTTTGTCAGTTTTAATTAAATTCCAGTTTAAGTAAAGCACAAGTTTCGCAGCAGAAGAGGCCAAGAGCTGCACTTAGACACTTCAGGTCTCTTAAATGTGGCAAATTCAAAACTTCTCCTGACAGGAAATACATTCCAGGCTGGTCCACAGTGGGACAAGCTCTCGATCTGGAACGGGTTCATTTAGGGTCGAGTGTAAACGGGGTTCGGGTCTGAATTACTGAATTTATTCTGAGTGACTGGACAGCTGGTCCAGACCCCATAACCAACCAGTCCAGAGCGACCAGTCGGTCCAGTCTGCCTACTGGTCAAATCTGGGTATTGAGAAATATAACAGGGTGAAGAGTTTTAACACAAATGCACAAATAGTACAAATAAAAATGTGCGATAAGAAATCTCTGAGCCAATTTAAAGCAAAAGTTATGGGAACCACATTAACATTCATTAGTTTCCAACTCTGAAACAAAACCTCATAAAACTGCCTCAGTTTTGACCTTAATTAAGGGAATGAAGGTAATTAAAGGTTAAATTGCACAGACTGAGGTGATGAGGGGGTGAAACTACTGAATTTTCTATTTCTTTCTCAAATCTGCCCCTCAAATATTAGAACCTCCTGAATTAACACCTTCAATTTCAGATGAAGGGTTTTCACACTCGCACCTTAAATCTCATTTTAGGGAGAAATTAAAGGTTCGGTTCATTAATGAACGGCCACTTGATCCAGATGAAGGGGTTTGTTGTATTTTCAAGGTCTATCTCCAGTCTGGAGATACGAGGAAAAAGTTCTGGGATCTAGAACTCGGCCCTCGGGTTCCAGACTCCGGAAATGCTCCCGAGGGGGAATATAGTCTCTTCATGGTTACAAGAAACTCATTCACACTTAGTGATGTGTATCATCACTGTGGGGACAGAACCTCTTATCTCCAAATCAGCACCTCCTCCATCCATCCGGGACTCTGGGAGAGCTAACGTCCAACACTGGACTTCTGTTGTCTATAAAGTCCAGTACAGTTCACACACAAAACACTTCAAACTCTCCAGACACCAAACTCTACCGAACACGTCCACCTACAAAACCGGGATATAATATTTATATTATACACACAGTCTTTACCTCTAAATAATATTTATATCTACATCATCATTCATATTATATTTATTCCAGCCAGTATTCTGACATACAGACGGAAGTTTTACCACGGAAGTGTTCTACCGGCGACGCCTGTTGGAATAATCCTTTTTACATGTGTAAAAGTTTAGAAATGTGAAGAGTTTCTAGGTGATTGTCAGTTTTTTAATGTTTTCTAGCATTTGAAGCACAAACCCCTTAAAACTGAAAAGTTTTAGTACCGTTGTTCAGTACAGAACCCATTACCATCTGAATGCCGGGCTCTTTGATGTTTTTTTTTTTTAGAAATGGTTCTATATTGCACAGAGAAGTGTCTAAGAACCCTTTATTTTGTACCAGATACACAATCAGTCAAAGGTTCCTGCACACCGCAGGTTTCACCCAGTCACCCCAGTGGTGAGAACACTGTAAAGAACCCTGAGTGTAGTTTAGGTTTAGTTTAGTTTAAGTGAGGAACATGCGTATCCCAGGGAGGTGCAGAACCCAGGGTTCCACGTCTCGAGGGAGACTGACAGGAATCCTTGGTATTTCACCATCTGACAACATTAAAAGTGAGGATCCCAGAGGCTCTCCGGCGGCGGGACGCTGCCTTTTGTTCTCTTCTGCTCCGAGGTGAAAGGGCGGCACTCGTAAAAACCCGGCCGCGACTGAAAGGCCTTTCGCCTCCATTCACCGCGTCCATAAAGGAGGCAGCTGTGTGTGTGTGGGTCCTCGGAGAACCCTGTGGGATTCACAGACAGACCAGGTCCAGACTCTCTGAGATCCTTCACCAGCAAACACACCTGCAGAACCTTCTCAGCAGTATCTAGAACCAAATAAAGGGCTCTTGGACTCTTTTCTGTGCATTTTTTAAAAACATACTAATCCTTTCCGTCAACGAGACTGGAGCGGACCATCCTGCTGCCAGTCTATCAAAACTGGGCGGGGCTCCAGCGAGGGGGTGTGGCCTAGAGGGTCTGCTGTATCACACCAGTTTTAATCAATATATTCTCCTGAGAGCAGAAAAAGCCTGTCTTATAATTTTATATCTATTTGGGCCTTCTTTACAATTAAAATTTTTTTAATATAATTAATATATATAATTTATATTTTTACTGTAGACGACAACAGGACGATTTCAGTCTGAAAACAGAACTGAGTTTAGAAAATTATTAAAAGTGAAACTAACCCAAAAACAATCTGATCAAAACAGTAAAATTCTGTTTCACTCGTCTGTCGCTTGTTTCCTGCAGGGACGGTGGAACATGTGTTTTAGTTCCACAGTGAGTTATGAGTCTAGAACCTCCTCTGGATATTTAGGAGAGATAGTCCTGGAGGTGTGGGTTCTTTTCGGTTCTGCAGAGGAACGTTCTGTATTTTCTGCTCCTCATGTGAGTCTCACCACTGCAGACCTTGTTCCCAGCATGAGAACCCGTCACAGGACACATCACTGGAGAACCCCTGACGTTCTCTACAGAACTCTATAGGGCCTGATGGGGAACTCCAGATACTGGAGGGAGATCCAGGAGAATAAAGGTCCACTATAAAGGACGTGAGTGACCGGGCCGGGTCTCAGGAGGAGATCGGAACCGTCGGCGGCGCCTCCACTCTCAGTGTGTAAAACTATTAGACCCCCCGGTGGGAAACCCTAACCCGAACCTCCAGCACACTCCGAGTTTCTGACTCACACTGGAAAAAGTCCGATAAACTTTACTGCCGGGTTTACAGACGACAGCAAGTGTTAGAAACACACGAGCAGCTCTGACACACACACACACACACACACACACACACAAACACTCACACACATACACATACACACACACTCACACACACACACACAAA
>JBBKCR010158689.1:0-16854 GCA_037577295.1 Ladigesia roloffi
CACATAAACACACACACGCGCACACACACACACACACACGCACCCACGGACACACACACACACACAAACACACAAACACACACACACACACACACACACACAGACACACATATGCACAGACAAATACGCACAGACACAAACACACTGATTATATTTCAGCTGGCCTCTACTATACTGGTATTACAGAACGCTCACAGGTGCTGGTTGTGAAACCGGCCTTGATTCGACAAAACAGAAATGAAGGAACCACCTTCAGCCCTCAGAAAATCATAATTATATGGTAAAACAGCTCCTTATATGGACGTTCACAATGGTTTGTGTTGGTTCCCGAGATGTCGGATATCATGCTGACTTTTGTTTGGTGATTCTATTTCTTGTAGAACCAAAGTAAATAAAAAATGTAATGTAATGATAAAAACCACCACTGGGGTTTAAAAACGCCGTAACACGCATATGAACACAAAGAGCAAAACTGAAGATTTCTCTTTCATTTTAGGTTCTAGAAACAAACAGAACTTTCAGGATGGTCTCTGCACACAAGTGGGAGGGGAAAACCCGCAGAGGGAGGCGTTCCTGAAAGCGGTGCACTAAGGGAAAGAGCAGCAAACAGTGAGGGTGTTAAGACTGTTTTTTTGTTGAAATCAGATTTTAGAAATTTTAATATTACACTTTTGAATTAGAGCCCTAGTCCACAAAACTGCATTTTCCTCACCAGTTCATGTTTGATTTCTCAGTGTACCAACTAGGCAAGGATAGTTCAATTAAAATACTATTAAATACCAAAATCTCTGTCAAAATCGAAACATAATGATGCAGCTGGGACACAAGCTGGTGGAGCTCCAGTCAGGTTCTCTTTAAAATATGAGGCTGTTTGCCCAGTTGGACTTGGACAGAAAGTTCTTGTGATGTATTTGGGCTGAGACCCAAATGTCAGGCCCAATTAGAGCTCTACTACACACACACACACATGCGCGCACACACACAAACCCTTAACATGCATTTCCCACATATACATACACATCCTTAACACTAATATCCCACAAATACACACTCCGCCATTGTCTGTACATGCACATCATTGCGTCTGCATGATGATCTGGTAATTGCACTGTGAGATTACCTGTATGCATAGATGTTGTGAGTGGCACTTGCAATCTTCTTGTTCTCATAGAGTTTGTCTATCACGCTCTGGACCTGCAACACAAGCAGCAGACGACATGTCCGACAAACCGCAAGACACAAACCTGTGAGTTTCATTCAGGGAAATAAAAAGCATTCAAAAGTCATGTTTGCATCTACAGCGAATGAAACACCTCGGCTTTCGGGCCACTAGACCGCATGTGTCCACACACCCACCCACACACAATTTTTAAATGGAGTGCTGGAATGAAGGGCCACCATGCGTTTGCGTGTGTGTGCGTGCGTGTGTGTGTTAATAGCTTGGACCTCAGCGATGTAATGAATTCTGTGCTCAAGCAGTGTAATGAACCTACAGGAAGACGCCGAACCCGAAGTGAGGATGCGGCACATCTATATTGCCGTGCACACACCAATTTCCTCCTGTCACAGAGGCCTCAAATATCATCAGAATAACAAATGAGTGTATAAGTATTGCTTTCAGTGCACAACAAATCTATCAACAGATCAATATGACACTGCAGTCCTACACAAAGCTCTTTAGAATGGGACGTATTAAAACTAGGGATGCACCAATACCACTTTGGAAAACGAGTATGAGTAGAGTACTTGCAATTTAGTACTCGCTGATACCGATACTGAGTACGTGATTTAAATGTACAGGTAGCAGCTTTAATAATTTAGTAATAATTGAACCAAAAAAAACAAGGGACTAGTTTGAAATTAAGAACATTTATTTAAAATGAAAATGTTGTATGCAACAATATTACAGAATAAAAAATGATTAAACCCCTAACACACCA
Organism: Ladigesia roloffi; assembly: GCA_037577295.1. Classification (NCBI taxonomy): domain Eukaryota; kingdom Metazoa; phylum Chordata; class Actinopteri; order Characiformes; family Alestidae; genus Ladigesia; species Ladigesia roloffi. The sequence goes on from JBBKCR010158689.1 coordinate 1,941, forward strand.
CTCAAACATGGACATTTCTCAGAGCGTGGTATCTGTCCCCGGTATCGGGGGACTTTTAACAAGTATGAGTACTTTAGAAAAAGTGGTATCGAGGCCGATACCAGATACCGGAATCGGTAGTGGTGCATCCCTAATTAAAACACAGCTCAGTCAACATGGCAGAGAAACAGAGTGACACGAGCAAGGATGGAACGAATCTGTAAATATACAGGTTAACTTTTTGAAACAGGTGTACACAGTTAAAATTCTGTTCTGCCCTCAGGCATGCTAATTTGACCCAGACAATTTTGTGTGGATAAAAACAGACTGAGATCTAAAATCCGAGATGTTAATTGGCTCCCAAATGTCCGGCCTGCTAAATGTTGGTCCGGGCGTCTGGAGAGAGCCGGTCTGAACCACAGCGAGCCCAAAAGTATAATTAGCCGTGCTCCCTCCCTCTTGGCCCATCACTCAGAATGATGCCAGTCACTGTGGGCATCTACTGGAACAGAAAGGGCAGTTACAGTTCCGAGCAGCCCGGGGACAGTGTGTCAAATGACCTAGAGAAAATATTTAGTAAACAATCAGGTGATGATACAACACATTTGTTCTCCCCTAAATGGTTTAGGTTGTGAGGACAGGACATTTGGCATTAGTATCAAAGTCAAATCGGGACAAAGCAAACCCACAAATTGTATAACTAGCCACATATACGCTCTTCTGCCAAAGACCACACGAATCAACTGGCGCATATTTTAATGCATTCTTAAGTGTGTGCCCTCCTGAGAGTGCTGTTTCTTGTCTTGTAATATTTTTTACTGTTTCTTTCCTCATACACTTTGTTTGCAAACTGCAGACACATTTATTCAAAACCTCCAATCATCAACGACAAGTACAGCCAACGGTGTCGTAGACACTTCAGTGACCACAGGCGACACCCTGAAATTCTTGGGCTTAACACAGAGTGCATTCAAGTATAAAAATGTATGTGAAGAGGACATTGACGAGTACCTGACAAACATCCATAAGCACTTTTAATATGAACTTTTTACAGCAACAGCACTCGAAGGGAGGGATGCTGAGCATTTAACAGATGAGTTCACCTAAATCAAACATCTGCTGCTCATGAACAGCAGCCATAAAGGAATCATGTTCTACATGCAAGATTAAAGACTTAAAGCGGGTGTGACCTCAAAGTGAGAATCAGACAAAAATGCTTTCTGTACGAGCTTGATCAGTTTGCTTGTGCAGACGGCAGATCTGGTTCAGATCACTGCAAGTTTTGAATTCATCATAGTCACTCAGGAGTAACAAAATACACAGCCTGATGAGCACAATCTGATGATTTTTCACACAGACACTGAACGAATTAATACAAGATCCTTCTGGCCACATTTAGAAAGATTACAGATTACATAAACACAACAGAAATTCACACTTGTTCTGGTGGGAGCACAGACAATATTATCACCTCAAACTGCAACTAGTTTTGAGGAAAAGTTCTCCAAGCTGTTTTCTAGTCCAGTCATGTATGAATCATTCAAGCAGAACAAAGAACATCTAACTTAAGTCCTGAAACAGTGAAGAAACAGGAGCAGGTTAGAACTCCTTTATCTGTAGACACTTTGCAGCCTGTCAGTAAAAAAAAATATCCTCAGTGTGACAAAGCTCATACAGTCTGACAGACATTCACTAAAACTCATAAGCACATATCACATGATAATGTTTTTGATATTTTATTCATGGGCATCATAACACAGGAGGATGTAGAGTAGCATGTTCTTCCTACGGGACACAATGGAGTTAGAGGACCACCATGCTTACAGATGGCTCTGGCATAATCAGTAATTCTTCAGTCTCCTGGTAATAAGATCCATCTTTAAACTCATCAGCGGCAAAAATGTGACAAACAGCCCCCGCAAGACTAACGCATTCACACCCCCATCCCAATTAAACTTCTTTCTTCTGGGTTTGTTTTGGAATGTGAGACTAATTCTTGAGACACCCAGGCAGACAGTGCTTGCAAAAAAAAAGCTAAATATGTCTTGGCTGGTCGACTGCACCTCCAGCTGGAGAGGAACTTGAATCGTGGCCATCACTCTAAGGTAGATGCATTTCATATGGATCTGCCTGGTCGTGACTGTAGTTGAACTCTTTCAGTGCGAAAAATTCTGTCCTTAAACATTATGTGTGATCTCACTTTGCCAAGTTCGAACCCTGACATTGTCGGCTGCTGGGGAAACAGATCTGGAACGAGACCAGCAGCCTGCCAGGCTCCAAATCCTCAGCGCGGTACTGGTTCTGGGTGAGAAATCCACAAAAATAACATCCACTAATCTCACATCCAGTGACCTTGGTTGGATAGATCTGGCATGCTTGTTTTCTTTGTTTCTGCTTTCTGCCCTTGCTTCCCTTTTACCCATCTATATATGAAGAGCCTTCTATCAGGATCCCAAAGCATAAAATTAGAACATAAAGATAATTACACACAGCTTTTTACATGAAGCTCCATCAGAGCCATACAGAACCACAACGTCCAAACCACTTAAAAGACAAATTGTAAGCTGAAGCCTTGAGTTTGGCTTGTATATGTATCAAATTAATGCTTTTGGCCCTGAATGTAACAGATTAAACTATACCCAGGAAATCACAGGCTGCACAACCCTCAATCTGTTCCTCTGCTCTGAGGATAAATACTGTTTTTAATGAATGTAAGAGGATTGTCTTTTTCCTAAAATTTTGCTTCAGATAAAGGAATCAATACAATAAATAAAAGTCATCAGGCAGACGTCCAGATTCAGTTTGATTTCCGATTAAAATGTAAATATGTAATTATACACTACACGTCATATATTTAATATCAGTTTAAACAATGCATATTGTTGATGTTGGAATGAACCAAGATTCAAGACTTTGTCACACTCAGCTATACAAGGCCAGCACGCAGAGGAACAAGCCACTAAAATGTCTGAGAAAATAATAAAAACTTGCATATGCAAATAAACAATACAAGTGTAAAGTGTAAACCACATATTTGCATGATTTTTTGTTTTTTTGCATTCGATAAATACCTGCTGCTTTTTAAAATACACTTAGCATGATGTGTCCATCCTTTGGACAGATTTAGACAAAGTGCTGGTCCATTTACCCAAAGTTGTTGGTGTTAGGTGCAGCCACATCCTGAGTGTTGAGGGCGGGGCAGAGTTGACAGCCCTGTAACAGTCCTAGTTCTTGTGTGTGTTTGGAGATCTGAACCCCCAACATGAATGGACCCACCATAGAATTAGTTTAGAATTACTTAAAAATTAACATTTAAGAGTGTTTTTCCTTCTCCTATAGTCTCCTGTAGACAGTGGTATTATGGTGCTGGCCTTGTTGGTAGGATATATTTCTTGGAATGGCCTGAATATTCATCACCACCATGAGAACTTTACAACTTTATTTTTTTTATTTATTGCAGCACTGGAAAGCGCTTGCTGACATCTAAACTTGGTGAATCTTGGTAAATGGACCAGAAGTGCCCAGGAGTGAAGTGTAGCCTGACCAGCAAGGCTTCCTACACCAGTGGAAGGAAAGTGGGGACTGCAGAGTCGAGCCTCAGATTTTCAGGCTGGAGAAATGCAACAAAGGCCAAAACAACAATCTCCAGCACTGATAGTCCCGCTCATTCAGTCTATGGTGATAGACTGGCTGAATTCAAATCACATGTCTTTTTACTATCAGCAGTAGAGAGAGCACGACGCTTTCAGCTTCAAAGCTGGTCTGTAACAGGAGTCTCTGCCCTCATAGTGTGACAGACCTCTATTTTATGCTTCTATTATTCTCATGAACTCTTTATAGTTTTAGTTCCTCACACTAAGAACTAACATCACTTACAGATCTGTTTTATAGTAGTTCCCAAATTATGTTGAATAAAAGGTCTTAAAATGAATGAACGAATAATAATAATTTGTCCAATATGACATTCATATTGTGTAATTCAACAAGAATTATTTCACTTGTACTTTTATTTCAGTATAGGAATTGTTTGTAAAAGCAGATGCTGCACCCTGCCTTTGTTCATAACGAAAGAGATTTTTGTTCATGATGTTTTTGTTGGGTACAAAGAAAAAACCCTTATACATTTGCAACCATTTTTTTGGCATCTAACAAAGACATTGTAAATCAAAAATAAATGTACGAATAGAATAACTAAACAAAAGCACAGCTTATGAACAGCTTTCCCAGTGAAACTCTCAGCTCCTCTTGCAGAAATCTGGACTGCTCTGGGTGGAGGAATTTGGGTAAATTGACCAGTAGGTGGACAAGGGTGTATGGCGCACGAGTCCTGGACATTACAGTCAGCTGTACTGAGAAGCAGGAGGTTTGAAAGGAGCCAATCTGATATTTATTTCTCCTAGCTGCCTTTAGATTTTTTTAAGGGGAAATAAATTAAAGTGTTTTGGGAGCATATTTAGGGCTTTTTTTAAACCACATTACAACAACGGGATGGGTTACTGTAAATATGAAATGTGTAGGCTGTATATGTCATACACACAATCAGAAAATACAATGATCCTATTTCTATCTGATATTTGTCATACTGAGGAGATAAAGGCAAGGCAAGTTTATTTATATAGCACATTTCATACACAAAGGTAATTCAAAGTGCTTTACAAAGAATAAAATGAAAGGCTGCAAAGTGTCTAAAGATACAAGCCCTTGTGCCCAGATTTCCAATGATTAAATATTTTTAGCAGTTCTTGTGAAAATGTGACTAAATAAAGATTCTCCAGGGTTGTGGAGCAAGAGCAGTATCAGAGACAGTCTCTTGCTCAGACCGGCCGAGTAACCGGTAAAGAATTACTCATGTTTCATGCTGGTGGAGACGTTGTTTCCTCCTCAGAGAAACAGGAGACAAACATGGACAGCAGAGCCTCGATTGGCCGGTAGGTGAGAATTAGTCACCCCCGAGATCACATGGGGACAGAGTACACACAACCAGGAGAACCTCTGTTTGTGTGTGTATGTTTGTGAGAGAGTATAAGAGAGTGTTAAGAAAGTCAGAGATTTTGAAAGTGATAAATGGAAACTGAAGACTCTTCCTCTGGGATGTGAACAGAGTGACACTTTTAAAAACAGCATGACTGCCTGTCAAATCACTTTTCTTGAGGAGGAACAGGGAATAGGATTAAAAACGCCTCAGACAGCAACACTGAAGGCTGGTTTCCACACAGTCAGCAGGGACTCACCACTGATGTCAAACATTTTAAGTCCAAGTTTTCCAAAGCGGAGATCCAGCCCAGCCTCGGGGATCCACACGGATAGGTTTTCCTCTGTGAAACACTTGCTTTATGTCATCAAGCCCTTTATGAACTGAAGTAGGTGCAGGAGAGCAAACATTAACCGTGCACTCCTCTGAGGAATTGAAGTGACTGCAGCACACAGTAATTTGCAGATTATACCAAATTTAGTGGCCACAATGTAATAAAAACACACAAATCTTTTTGGGCCTTCTATTTTGTTGTTGAAAATTGGGGTTAAAAAACCCATTAAACAGTAGGAGGAGAGGCTGGACACATTTGTGCTAGAGAAAAACGGACTGAGTGAGCCCGAGGAGGGAGGCTAATAGTGTTCTGGGCTAAAGTGTTCATTTTATATGTGAGGCCGCTCAGTCTGATGTGTTTTACCGGTTGGAGCCTCAGATTTTGGACAAACATTTTGGACACTTGTACAGAAGAGCACAGAGCTGTAGGCTGTTTGGTCATAACTGGTCAAACAAATAATTATGATACAATTAGCCTATTAGTGCTGCTGAGTGCTTATTCTTCATTCATTTAAATAAGGCACTGTTAAAAATGCTGTGTATTACATAAGTTTAACTGGTTACAAACACCATATGAACTAATATTTGACTCTCAGGAGCATCCGGTAGTGTCTTACCAAATTGCCAATTCTCCTCAGGATAGAAGTTAAAAGCTAAACAGCTTGCTTGATAGACATATAAACTAACAGAAAGGTTTATTTCCAGAATACACTTGAGAGTTACAGCAGCAACTATGAGGACAGTTCAGCAATACACAGAACAATGAGGCTTACACAAATTACAATTAAAAGCCTTTTCCCATTTTATCTGCCACATTCTGATCACTGAGCTGACTTAAATCTTAAGGGGGACATAAACCTCTTTCTAAATAGTTTTAACAGGTCTATGGGTTTTCAAAACATGTCCTTTGAACAAAATCGCTCTCACATAAAGTGTCTCACCAGCTCTATTCTTGACAGTTTAAGTTCCTTTCAAAATGAGCAATTTAAGGGCTCTGTCACTTTTATGCAAATAAGCTGGCCATGCCCAAAGCTATCTAGCCCTATATGTTGGACCCAAGTCGGACCCAAAGTGAGATGAACACAACACTTCATGGTGACTTGTGTTTGCCTGTAGCTGTAGTGCTCATTGTGTAATGCGTGCTTGTAAAACCAGCAGACAAACATGGCAGATCTTCAATTCATTTAAATGGCTGAGGGGCGGTTCAATGCAAATTTCCTCATCCTAACATCACAATAGGGGAACCGTCCAAACACCTCATAGAAGCACGTGATTCCTGACACCAAACTCTTTCAGCTGACTCACAAAAAATATTTGTTTGAGTGTTTATAGGAGCAGTATAGACACAAATGGAAATACAAAAGAGTGTAAGTGAGTTTTGAAAAATATGTCCCATTTAAATGCTGTAATATGAGGTACAAATTGAACCCTGAGCCTTTTGAGGAATGCAGATGTAACACACCTGTCTGGAGGTCACCACTGGGGCCAAATGTGGCTGGAAGGTGCTTCGCCTGTCTGTGATCACCTCGCCGTGTTTAATTGGCGGCAACTCCTCATCTGAAACGCCAAACACACATGCCATGTTTTCTCTAAGGGTCCACAAAGTAATGAGGGAGGAGATTACGTGTCAGACAAGAACATTCCACTTCAGTCACACTGACGTTGCCAAGGAACGTCATTTAGCCTAAATGTTCTGGAGCTGCATCAAATTTTAGATATGCAAATTTTAATTGGATCACACTTCAGATGGCTGAAAATGAAAAAAAGAAAAAAGAAATGTAGAGAACTGTTTAACTTCATATTACTGGCCTTCTGAGGTTTCAGAAAACAGATGAGCCTCCGTGTGGAGTTTCAGCGCGCTGCAGTCTGGAACATCTTCATCCCAGGCCTCCTCCTCCTCCTCAGTCGTCACTGCTCTGCTCCTCTCTGATCCCTCTGCTAAAACCCCCCAAAAAACAAAACACTGTCACATATAGTGTTGTCATGGTACCAAAATTTCAGTATTCGGTACCCATACCAGTGAAAACCCACGGTTCTCTGTACCAATTTCGGTACCAAACCAAAACACAAAAACATGAATTGAACAAAAAATGTTTTATTAATATCAAACAATAATTAAACTCACATGACTGAATAACACACTCTTCTTCTTTATAAACCTAAACATTTGTATAAATGAAACAAAATATGCCATGACATATGCCATAAAACAAAACGAAGCCATATTAAATATTTGAGTAATTAAATAACTAAATAAATTACAAGCGTTGAAAAGAACATGTTTACCAAAAATTGTAGAAAGTTCCATACATATAAATTCAGCATTCAGTTTTCCTGCCTCAGGTGAGTTTTTGTCATACTTCTCCTGCTGCTGAAATGTATCTGTATTCATTGTATGCTTAGGAGTTTGCTTTGGTGGTTTGTGGTCTTCCTCAGCCAGCAGTTGTAAAAGGAAAATATAATATCCTTCAGTAAAACCATTTTATATGAATTTTATATGTACATTTTCAGTAAATAACAAACCTCTATAAAACTTTATTTAAAAAATTAGATAATATTACTTATATGAAGTATATGATATAAATTGTACATAACAAAAAGTGTTTTAATTAAAAAAAAATTAACATGACTTAACAATAAACAAATGTTATACAGCAACTATTCTTCTTAATTTAAAAATATATCAAAACATTTTTTTAAATTAAATTAAAATTAAAGGTACCCGCTGACATTAATTGTTGAACAATGAACAAAAATGAATGATTAAGTGTTTGTATAAAACAGCATTCATAGACTAATTAATGTTCACTCACTGTAATTTGTTAGATAACATATTAAGTCATGTAAATGAATTGTTCCTTTTTGTAAATCCTTACCAAACTGTACAGCACACTATCTGACACAAACTATATTTCGTGACCTAGAACTGCTTTTATTTTACTGAAGCCTCTGGTGTGTAAAAATATTACACTATTATGTCCTTTAAACACTATAGGAGCATTAAATAGTTAATAATGAAACGTTATCCTGCTACTCGCGTTAGCATTAGCCACACTTATGCTAACGATTAACTGAGCCAATGGCAATGTTTATTTCTATCCGACTTTCCATTTATTACAGGGCATATTTTTTTATGACAAATGCACAAAATCTAAAATAAAATGAAAACATACCTGCTTGAATTCTTTCATTAAATCTGGATGATGGTCTTTGAAGTGTTTTATAAGGTTCCTCCTTTTGACATAAAACTTTGATGACACCGCTTGAAAATGGGTTTCTGTTGATCAATGATGATGCCCTTGTCAACAGCCCCAAGAACAAAATACTTATACATATGGCTCTTTTCTCCTTTCTATTCAACGAGCGGATTCATAGACACCTCAGCAGCAGCACTGCCGGTCGCCATGTCTCTGTGCTTTTACGAAGAAGACACAGTTGCACAACAAGCACCTATCGGATAGTGCGACAAGAACTGGGGTGACTGAGTTCTGGGTACCACCGGTACTTCAGAAAACCTGGTACCGTAACATTTTTTATTTTTTAGTACAGGCTTGGTACCGAATTACTGGGTCTTTTGACAACACTAGTCACAAACAGAACAAGGGATATCAAGATATTATGCATATCGACAAAGACAAATCAGGTCAGGATCACTCCAAACACGAGATGGAGTGAATTCCCTCACATCCCAAGAAACTTTGATTTCATCCTGCTACGGTCTTCCTAAAGCATGTGTTTAAAAGTATGAGATACTTCTTAAAGTAGGTCATTGAAAGTATGAGATACCTTCTAAAGTATTTGGTTGACTACAATCAGCAGTCACGATCGAGAGAGACACAAGGGGCCAAAAAGGTCTGAGAACTGGTCCTGTTGGACTGATCTGTATGATCATTTCATTTACTAATATTTCTGTTATTCATTTTGCCTTGACGATTACCTTATTTTCTGCACTTTCTTAGGTTAGGTTTAGGAGATTTAGGTTATTATGTTTTCGGAAGACTCACTACTATTGTTTGGTGGGAGCAGTTAAGCCTTTTTAACACAAAGGTTGGAAGTGTGAGGTTTTCATTTTATGTTATTCTTTTGTCTTTTGGGTATCCGTCATATGTTTTGTTAATTAACTCTTTAATTATATAAAAAATATAAATTTCTCCTTACAACCGAACTCTATGACCTCATTTATGTTATGCAGTCCTTACATGGCAGTTTGGGCTTGTAACAGTCTTAAAAGGGAACATAGCTTCTACCCTTTCTTTATAGATATATGGAATGAAACATAATTATCTAATTTGGTGTTTAATGCACCATTTTATTACTAAATTTTACTTTGCGATGCTGAAAATGATACTGTAAATTATTTACAGTATTAAAATCCAGCATTTGTGTTTATAGTATAGTGTATTTCACACTGAATATTTTTTTTATTATTTTTTATTGGATTTATGTATACTTTATTTTTTATATTATTTTTGTCTCTGTACAGTCATAACACTGCCAGTTTCCTCAGGCTTTAAATTTTCAGATTTTCTTTGATTTTTTAGCCCCGTCAGCAGTGGTTGTGTCTGAAACACCAGAGGTTCCACACACCAGAGCCAGAAACACACAAAAAGTAAATGTCTACAATGCCTTACAAAAGTCTTGTCGCTTAATCAAGTTGCAGAACAAAAAATAATAACTTGGCTTGTAAGAAAGGTAAAACCCCCTAGATTATGGTTATTATATCAAAATAAAATTTTGCACCATTCAATGAATTGTAGCATTTAATTAGGTCAAATAATGCCTGGACAAATGTCTTGTTGTTTGCAAAAATAATGTAGAAATTCTAAATATACGTTATTTAGAATACATAAACATGTTACAATAACATCAGATCATAAAGTCATGGTGCCTTGGAAAAAAGAATAAATAACATGTATTACTTCTATGAGCTTGGAGGACCGCATCTATATGTCTTGGCAATGAACGAAATAACTTTTTGAAGAAATCATCTGGAATGGCAAAGAAAGCCATCTTGCAGGACTCCCAAAGTTCGATGAGATTCTTTGGTTTCATCTTCCAAGCCTCCTCCTTTGTCTTACCCCAGACATGCTTAATAATTCAGGTGCTCTGGACTTTAACAAACTGCGAACATCAGGACACTTTTTCATTTTGCACTCAGTTATTGATGTGAAATCCCTTAAATTAATACATTTTTGCAACAATTGGTTGATTAAAAATAAAGTTTTTTAAGTTACTGTGTCCTTGTGTGATAAGACAGCTGTCAATTACTGTTACCTTTATCAGCCAGAAATGCTGCAAATACAGCAAATACTGCAGAAACTGCAAGAGATCTGTTGGAATCTTCATGGACCCAAGATTCACCCAGAAAACAGTCAATCATGAATTTAGGTTACATCTTGTCACATAAGGACATAGGAACGTAAAAAGACACATAACTTTATTTCTAATCAATAGATTGTTACAATAAATGTATTGATTTAATTGCAAGAGCTTTCACATTAATAACTGGGTGCAAAACGAAACAGTCAAAAAAGTGTCCTGATGTTCACAGCTTGTTAAAGCCCACACCACCTGTTTAATGGACGTGTTAAAGTCCATAACATCTGAATTATTAAGCATGTCTGGGGTAAGACGAAGGAGGAGGCTTAGAAGATGAAACCAAAGAATCTGAACGAACACTGGGAGTCCTGCAAAAATGCTTTCTTTGCCATTCCAGATGATTTCTTCAACAAGTTATTTCAGTCATTGGCAAGACATATAGATGCGGTCCTCCGAGCTCAAGGAAGTCATTCAATTTTTTTTACCAAGGAACCATGACTTTATATTCTGATGTTATTGTTGCATATTTGTGTATTCTAAATAACATATATGTATAATTTCAACATTATTTTTGTAAACAACAAGACTTTTGTCCTGGCAAAATTTGACCTTTCTGTCCTAATAAATGGACTTAATGAATTAAGCAACATTATATTTTGGTATAAAAACCATAATCTAGAAGGCTTTAACTTTCTTATAAGCCCTTTCTGATTCCAACTGAGTAACTACAAGTCAAGTTATTATTTGTTGTTCCTGAGACTTGATTAAGCGACAAGACTTTTGTCAGGCACTGTAGTTCCTACCAGAACATTTCAGTACCTCACTTTACACTATTTACACTATTATAAATGTTTAATTTATACTTTTTTATACCGTAATTATACTGTTTACTCTCCTCCTACACTCTGGACCCTCTGTAAGAACCTACACTCTACTGTAACCCTGTTTGCTGACAGTACAAGCACCCTGACGATCTCACTGGGATAATTCTACACTCATTTAATGTGATAATTTTACACTCACACATTGTGATAATTCTACACTCACTCGCTGTAATAATTCTACACTCACTCACTGTGATCATTCTACACTCACTGTGATCATTCTACACTCACTGTGATCATTCCACCCTCACGCACTGTGATCCTTTGATACATACTCACTGTGCTAACTATGCAATAAAAATAAGATTCCAGTGCAACATCTGCTCATGTGCAATAGTATGTATATAGATTGCCATATTTTAATTTCTAGTAAATTGTTTTCCACTCACATTAATTTTACGCTGCTACATGTCTTTTTATTGTCTATTTATTGATTATTTATTGTAGTGTTCTTTCGGCCCTGAAACTCTGTGTTAATAGTGTTGTATGTTTCTGTATGTTGCTGTTTTCAGTGAAGAAATGCCTCATCTCACTCTGTACGTGTTCACAGCTGCTGATGCCATTAAAGTCTCTCAAACCTAGAGGTTCTTGGCCATACAGTTTGCACAATCACACAACCAAACAGAGGATGAACAGTGAAGACTGAGGGGAAAATATTCAAGACTAGATTTAGATTTAATAACATAAATCGAGCCCGAGCAAACTAATTTCAGCAGTTAATTATGGGTTGCCCGATCCATGCTTTAGTAACCTCTGACCACCTCCCCTTTCTGCCTCCTAACCTCACCAACTCCTGCCTGCACGTCATTTGAATATTCATGTCTTTACTTAAACTCTCTTTTGATCTCTGGAGGAGGCAGTGTGGGACAGCCTGCTGTTCCCAGCATCTCGTTAGTCTCGTTAGTGTAATGACTGTAAAATAGCCCTGGTGTCGCTGTGTGGAAAGGGTGGAATTTTCACGCATGTTCATATTTGGGTTTGGGGGAAAACATCAAAGAAAACGTGTATAAATCATCATATTACAGTCACACGTTTCACTGTTAGTACTAATAGGGAACGGTGACACAGCTGGCGAACTGTGCTGAGGGTTGGATGGACCACACTGGAGCTGCTGACAGGGTCCTGGAACACGCAGCCACTAGAAAGCAATGGCAATAGCAATAAACAGCATTTGGAAACAGTCGTAATTATGTAATCTCATTACAGGAATACCAACAGAAGTGCTAAATAGTTTCAATAGATGGTCTGACCAACGGAACCACTATAAAGTCTTTACTGCCCCAATCTGGATTCTTTACTGCCCTGACCCCGAGACTTTACTGCCCAGATCCAGAGTAATTCCTGCCCCAATCTAGAGTCTTTACTGACGCAAAACACAGCACCACAACCACATCACACCGCACAACAATCACATCATACCACGAACAGCATGAACTTCCTCATCTGCATTTAACCCGTTTAGTGGTGTGTGGTTGGATTAGTGTGTGTGTGTGTGTGTGTGTGTGTGTGTGAGCAGTGTGTAAGTATGTATATAAGTGTGTGGGAGCATTGTGTGTGTGTGAGCAGTGTGTGTGTGTGTGTGAGCAGCGTGTGCATGCCTGCCTGCCAGAGCAGTGTACGTACATATGACTGTGAGTGTGTGTGTGTGTATGTGTGTGTGTGTGTGTGTGTGTGTGTGTGTTTGGTATTGGTCTCTTCCACACCTTCCTTCCTACCACAAACATTTCCTTTAACACTAACTGGATGGTGATGTATTCCGCTCAAAGTTTGCAGTAAATTGATTGACTAATCTGTTAATGACGCTTAAAATTAAGCTGCTCATTTAAAATTAATGTAAAAATCACATCAGTGGCAGTGGGCCAGGATTTCCCAATCATTAAAATTGTATTCAATGACTGTATTAGAATACTAATTACATCAGTATTATATTTTATTACAATAATTCTAAAAAAGTTGCTGAAACTGCATGTGGACTAGAATTTCATTAAATTCAATTAATTGTAGGCATAATTCAAGTAATTTAGTTTGGATTTAGTGGAAATTTCTAGAGACTTACACGCCCGGATTTCTTTACAGCGGTGGTGAATGGAACCAGGTGTTTCAATTTTATTTTGTGTCCCAACCCTTGAGTGTATGCAGAAATCCCACAACAACGTTGAACCTGCAAATATTCTCTGCTTTTTTTTGTTGTTGCTTTTTTTGTGGCAAGATGTTATTTTTACACATTTTAGTTAATAAGAAAAAATTAATAATTAAGAAAAAAAGAATTAACTGATTTTGTAACATAAATATTAAAGTAAATTCAGCCATATTTCCATACAAAATATAACTATAAATGTTTTGTGCCATCCACAGAAACACAACAAAAGGCACCTTGGGATGGTGAAATACCGCTGTACTCAGAAGCAGTACGTTTGAAAGTAGCCGATCCAAGAACACTATTTATTTCTCCTTGCTGCTGATTGGCTGCTGCCCTTTGACGCAGCTGCAGTCCAGAATTTCACCATGGAGCATCTAGAGTGTTCTCGTGTTTTTGTTTTGTTCTTCTCAAAGCCCTGCATTTTATTACTACAAATTATAAATTTAAAGAAACTTTTGAGGTTAGCTGCTGTCCGGTGACTGCTTTAGCAGGCAGATCACTACAATACAACCACCGGAAGCACCTAAATAAGATGTACCACTCAGTGAACAATAAATTATTGAAGTAAAAATTATTGGTGATTGGCATGAATTACAGTACACTCTATCCATGGGTAACATCGGTATTTACATTCTAGCACTGCGGGAGACAGCAGATCACTGTACAGTAGAGATAGAGGTTTAGCTTTAAACTTTCTTTTATGCATAATGAGTTTAAAATGAAATTAAAGAGTTTTTTGGGGCATATTTGGGGCATATTTAGGGTTTACACTATGAATAGTCATTTTTAGACATTTTTATTACCACAACACAACAATGAGTTTTTTTCACTATACGTGGGTGCTCTTGGAACGTAACGTAAGCAAGAAGAGGGGATTACTGTATTTTGCCTGAAGACACCCTACATGTATTGCCCCAACATGATAAAATAAACAAAATTCGCAGTCTAAGGCCACGTCCACATGTAATCTTGCATAAATGAACTCAGTCGGCGCTCACCTGCCGGCACAGAAAATGCCCGATTCAGACACCCCTGCAAAACAGGGGCTCGTGTCTGATATGGCTTTAATCTAGGGATGCTCCGATCAGGATTTTTGCCACCAATATCAAGTACCGATTTTTTGTCTAGGTGATTGGCCAATACCATACCGATTCTAATGCTTCAAGTTTATATAACTGATATGTAAGCTCCCTGATCACCATTCACTTTTTTTCAGATAAAGTAATACTATAAATGTGTTATATATGTGTGAGTGTATGAGGTCTCACCTGTTGTGTGTGTGTACGC
>JBBKCR010158754.1:0-16849 GCA_037577295.1 Ladigesia roloffi
GAGAAAGAGAGAGAGAGAGAGAGAGAGAGAAAAAGAAAGATAGAAAGAGAGAGAGAGAGAGAGAGAGAGAGAGAGAGAGACATGACCAATCCTAGAGTCTGACAGTATAGAGTCAGGGTGAGGTGTCATTAAGGTCTGTTAAAGCTTCAGCTGGTAGCTAAGGATGGAGCTGAGATTTGCCGGATTTTATAAAGCCTTTAACACTGGAATGAAGAGAGTGTATTTCTGAAGTTATTTTTAGTGGCTGCATGTGGGCTAATGTTGATTGGTAAGGAACTGTATGTCCATGCTGAAACATTCACATCTCTCTCTCTCTCTCTCTCTCTCTCTCTCTCTCTCTCTCTCTCTCTCTCTCTCTCTCTCTCTTTCTCTCTCTCTCTCTCTCTCTCTCTCTCACACACACACACAAATTCTTTCTTTCTGTCCTGCTTTGCCTGTTTTGGTTGATCTATTTCACATACAAATGTAGACTCAGAAATTGTCCCCCATCCTTTTAACAGAATTTATTACCAAATCCCCATCACCATTATATATCATTCATTCGCCATTGTTACTAATCAGTATAATTCAAGGCCAAATCCCCTTATATTCTATACCGCTCATTACCAAATTATCCTCACCATTCTGTGTCATTCATTATAGCAGCTTTCTTTTTACCTTTCCATACCATTCTCACTCTTCCTATCTTTCTCTATCTATGTACCGCCCTCTCTCTCTCTCTGCCTCCCCCTCTTTGTCTGTGCCTCTGCCTCTCTCTCTCTCTCTCTCTCTCTCTCTCTCCCTCTCTCTCTTTCTTTCTCTCTCTCTTTTTCTCTCTCTCTATCCATGCATACCTCAGCCTCTATTTCTGCCTCCCTCTCTTTTCTCTCTCTCTGTCTCCTGTCGCCATTTGGAAATGGCTGTATGTGTGCAGAAGCTGAAATCAGGTTAAGTCTCTACTGTCTTGCAGGCTTGCCCTGCACTTCATCAGTCAGACAGTAGATAATGGCCTAGTGCAGGATTTGACCAGACTCTGCTGTCTGACCACATGGCATAATGTCTGGGACAGAATCCTAATAGTTTTTCCTTAATAAATTCTCCTCACCAACCTATATAATCTGTCTCCAAATTACCATCACCATGCCACATTATTCAGTACCAATTCAGCATTACCATTCTGCATCATTCTTTACCAAATCATCATTATCTGTCTGCCCCATCTGTTAGCAAATTACCATTTCCATTCCATATTAGCCATTACCAAATTATCATTACTGAATATTAGGGCTTTAACGATATACGATACAAAACCGAAATCGCGACACGCATGTTCACCAAAACTGTGTCGTGGAGTGAGGGGGGTGAAGAATCGCGACACAGACACACCCTTTCCAACTCTTTCCCGTATACAGTTCCTGTCCAGAAACATATGTTTTTCAGCGTAATAGGAAGATTGTCATGTCAATTTATTTTCTTTAACCAATAGCTGAGGGTCTAAGCGTTTCAAAGAGCCCGCCCACAAATGGAGCACGGACTGAATTTGTTTGCTGAATTGATTTGTTGTGAGAACATGTAAGTTATGACACTGGGCTTAAAAGTGTCAATAAGCTGGTTGGGTTGTGTTAATCTGCGCTGGTGTAATTATTTTTATTTAGTTTTGAGCAGTGGCGGAGCCAGAGGGGTGCCACCCCAACATTTTATGCTACCTGCATTTCCTAATGATGTTGGCTTTCAGACTATTTCTATTCTTTTTCTTTACAGTTTTATAAGGTTGGGCATTGCAGTAAGTATTTCACGACATGTTGTGCCGTGTGTGACACTGTATGTGACAAATCAAACCTGAACCTGAATTTTTCCTGGTCTCCGGTGGTCCGACTCTCAGACGATTGAGAGCCGCACACTTAGTTATTATTTCAACGTTGAGTATAGTGCTTGTGTGTGTGTGGCCCCCCTGAAATTGCAATGTTTACCCCCTGTAAAAAAATTCTAGCTCCGCCGCTGGTTTTGTGGCTCCAGGCTCTTTTGTTTGAACAGAGCAGTGAACTGAGAGAGACGAGTCGACTACTCCAACTTGACTTCTCGTGCAGTTCACCAAAGCCATGTCCTCAGTATGAATGGAAAGGAAGCAGTATTTAAGCGAATATTGGTTTATAATTTTGTGGTAAAGATAAGGTGTCTCCAAACAAAATGGCACCTCAGAACTTCCTCTCCTCCACCGCAAATGAATCGCGATACATACCGAATCGCGAGTCAAAAATCGTGAAATGAACCAAATCGTGAGTTCAGTGTATCGTTACAGCTCTACTGAATACATATTATCCACAAGCTTGTCATCATTACCATTCTACATCATCTGTTACCAAAACCTCATTACCATTCTACATCATCCATGACTATATCATCGTTACTGAATCTACATTACCTACTACCAAATTGTCATTCTACACCATCTGTTACCAAAACCTCATTACCATTCTACGTCACCTGTTACCAAATCATTACTGAATATACATGACCTTCAAACAAATGATCATTCTACATCCAAATTATTCCCATTCTTCATCATATGTTCCCAAAACCTCATTATCATTCAAACCATCATTGCCGAATCTGTATTACCCACAACCAAATCATCACCATTCTACATCATTGGTTACCAAATCATCATTGCCATTCTACATCGTCTATGACGAAAGCATCAGTACCATTGTACATCATTCATAACAATATTATCATTGCCATTCTGCATAATCCATTTCCAAATCACCATAAATATTCTGCATCATCCAATACCCAATCGTTTACATAATTACATACCAAATTATCTTTTCCATTCCATATCATACCTATTCAGATGATCCTTACCATTCTACACCATCGCTTACCAAATCATCATTGCCATTCTACACTTTAGCAAATCTTCATTATCCACCACCAGATCAATCATTACCATTCTATGCCATCTGTTACCAAATCAGCATTACCATTACTAAATGACAATGATTGTATATCATTCACTACCAAAGCATCATTACCATTCTACATCAGCCAATACAATTTTTATTTATCATTCCATTTAAGTAATTACCAAGCCATAATTGCCATTCTTAATCATCCATTGCAAAAATATATTTAGCACTTTTCATTCATAACCAAACCATCATCAACTTTCTACATTATCCACTTCCAAACCATCATTAACCTGAATGACTAAATGACAACATTCAAACTGTTATGAATAAGAATGAAAAACTAGTAACCTGTATTCAGTCATACATACCCACAGTCACTCTTTATGCCTGAATTGTCATGGCAGTGGTGGTACGCATGAGTGCGTGTGGTCGAGTGTTTGGCTTTAACTCGCTATGATGGTTCCTAGTGGATGGACCTTGGTGACAGAGATGGCAGAGTTTTGTTTACCTGACCTTGAGCCTCAGAGTGTGTGTGTGACTCTCCGACTGTGTGGATTAGCTACTCTCTCCCCCAAGGTAATCCTCTCTCTCTCCCTCTTTCTCTCTCTCTCAATCACACCCCCACACACACACACCTGATTGCTCTGAAGTCTCACTCCTCAAGCCGCCACAATCCCCTGGCCTTTCACAAAAAGAACCTACCTTTCTGCCAGGCTGGATTTGTCCCTATGTAGAGCAGAGCTGCCATGTGGCACCTAAGTGATTTGTTGTTCAACGTGAATTGGTTTGGTGAATTTGAAAGATTCTGCAACAGGAGCACTTTCCATGAGAAAGCAGCTGAGTGTACTCTGCTTAGTGTCTGTCACGCCTGACCTTAAAGTCCTTAGGAGTATTAGGTGTATTTTACAGTTTGGTTCCCTTTATTTAATTCAGAACAACCGCAGGCCATAAAATCATAAAATCTGATTTTTTAAAAACAAAGATCACTTAATTTGGTGATCTTAATTTGCCACATTTCCCATGCTTTCATCATTGTTCAGTACAGGAGTCAACAGAAAAGTGGTGGAAGTCTCAAACATCTCAAAGCTAACCACAGAGAATGTACATTGAATGAAAATATAATTTCTCAAAAAACAATTTGTTACATAGATATATAAAATGCCTACCTTGTATAATGTATAACCTCAATAATAATAAATCTTTCAACCCACGACTTTCTGATCACAGGGCGAGTGCCCTAACCACGCAAGTGTGTGACAAACCATGTGCACCATCATACAGATACAGTACTATATACAGTACTGTCCAAAGAAGATGTTTTTCATGTTAAATTGACAAATAGAAACACAACAAAATGACTTAAACAGTGTTTCTATTTCTTTAATTTAGAAGCTTATGTTTAATATGTTCGTTTTTATGTTTTATATTATGTTCTCTCTTTTATACCCAAAGTAAACCAATGATTGCATTTCTCAAAGCAATTTCTGTGTATTTCTAAGCATGCTTAGGGTTTGATGTAGTGACGTGTCTGTATTTTCATAAGAATGTATGTGATCTCATGGCTAGCTGAAATTTCAGTCCAGTTGCGATGTAAAGTAGAAGACGAAGTTTAATGTAGAGAACTTAAAGCTTTTGTTTCTATTACTACTATAGTTTGAAAGTGTCTAACTAAAACTGCTATAATCAATTTATTTATTTATTTATTTGTTTGTTTAAAATTATGATATAACTTTTGCATTATTAAAGCATGTGTTATGGGGTGACGGTTGTAGCTCTTAATTTTATATTATGTTCTCAATTTAAAAAAAAATCTGCATTACATTTGAGCTACGTTCATTTGCACTTTCATTATCACAAGCCAAAATGTGTTACTTTCATTTAGGGACATGCCATTAAAATGCAAGCAGGCTTCCGGTTTTAATATGACCGGGTAGCTCGTGTTCTTTGAGAGCTCGGTACTAAATCCTCTAAAATACATTCAGGACTTCTTTCAATATATATTGTTTTTTTGTTGGGAAAGAGTTGCTGGTTTAGAATACTTATACTTAAATATGCCAGGCAAAATTATGTAAAGCAGCCGACCAGGCCGCATCAGCCTCTGACTCTAGTGTAGAAGATGCAGCGACTGACACAGGACTTTGGCAACGCAGCAATTCTCAGCACAATCTCTTGTCTGCGCTCGGAAATACACTCAATCAAATCTGATTTAAGGGAGATAATAGACTGCAAAATTGAACAACTTGCTTTTTCGATACGAGGAGAACTCGCGGCAGCAGGAGTCCAGTACTGCGATTTCGGCAGTTAAAGTCATGGTGGACGAGCATTCCTCAAAGCTGGTAAGCTTGGAAGCTAGCGCTTCTTCCTCCTCGGATACGACGGTTAAGCTGGGCTGTTTGAATCAAGAGGTTGAGCAACTTACGGACAAATGCATGGATCTTGAAGGACGTAGTAGGAGACATGTATTACACATTAAAGAAGGGGCCGAGTCCAGAATGAAACCGAGGGACTTTATGGCACAACTTCTGAAAGAGGCTTTATTGCTAGACAAACTGCCACTTGTGGATTGAGCTCATATGGCACTATTAAATGGTCCCGTAGTTGAAGATCCACCAAGGGCTTTTGTGCTTTGGCTACATTACACCCACGAAATGGAAGACATTCTGCAGAGAGCGGCCAAGATGCGGCAAGTTACTTTTTAGGGACAAAGAATCAATATCTTTGCCGATTATCATCCAGCGGTTGTGAAACGCCGCACGTTGTTCAAACGAGCAAGGGAACTGCTAAAGGACAAGCCTGGTGTTAAGCATGGTCTACAGTATCCAGCAAAATTAAGGGTCAAGTACAACGGCAAGGAAAATTATTTCACGGATCCAGACAAGGCTGTTACGTTCGCGGAAAACTACCTCGGATCAGGGTGACTGATTTAAAGATGTTGCTAATTGAGAAGTTTTCTTTCTAGCTCTTTTTTAGGCACATCCATTTGATACACTTTCCTTTACTTTTGAGATACCCTGAGATGTTCTTCTGAAATTCTTAAATTCGGAGCTGCGCTGATTTAGTGTTTGAAGGTCGAAGAATAATATATATTCATGTTAAGCGTTTTCTGGAATAGTGAACTAGTGTGTTAATACTTATACTATTAGTGGTCTGATATTTTTATTGTATCCCTTTTTTTTCTTTTTTCCAACTTAACTTCTACATTTAGTTTTTTTCGTCGCATACTGCTTATTTTAGTTGTCGGTTAGATGACGGGGCTGTTATTTAAACTGGTTGACGGGTGGGGTGGGAGCCTGTTTGAGATACGTCAAGGTGGTAAAATGTGTGGTGATAACAATTTATTAGCGTCTGAATTATGCAAAGTAAAGCTGTAACATCAGGTAACAGACAAAGGCTAGTTTTCGCTTCGTGGAATGTGAAAGGAATAAATAATCTTGTTAAAAGAAATAAAAGTACTAACACACTTAAAATCGCTTGCTGCGGACATAATATGTATGCAGGAAACACCTCTGAAATTTGACTCCAAAGATAAGCTGAAATGCAGTTGGATAGAAAATATTTGTCTGTCCAATTCTTCTGTTAAAGCTCTATTTTAATACAAAAAGGGGTATTATTTAAAATGAAAACCTTGAAAACAGCCAAAGATGGGTTGGTATATTATAGTATCTGGTGAGATGAATTATTTCCCAATTAAATTAATGAATGTTTATGCACCAAATTTTGACAACCCAGATTTTTTCAAGAAAGCGTTCAATCTTATTCCTACCATGTCTCAAACGAATCTAAATGTACTTTAATTGCTTTAATTGCAGACGGATCATCATCTAAGAGAGCCCCTTAGTCAAACTCAAGGAATTTTTAAAATACATTTATTAATAACTCTAATTTAGGAGATATATGGAGACTTTTTCATCCCACCGAGAGAGATTACACCTTTCATTCACAAGTTCACAATGTATACATACGTTTTAATTATTTTTTGGCAGAACATAAATTAATTTCCAATGTCAGGAATAATAAGATCCATGATATACACATTTCAGATCATGCACCAATTACATTTGAACTTAATAATTTAACAACGTCACATGGGGAGAATGGATCCTCGGCTTGTCAATGATCCTAAGTTTCATGGCTACATGCTTATACAATTGGAAATATATTTTGAGAATTATGATACACCAGAAATCTCACCAAGACTACTTTGGGAAACACTGAAGGCATTTTTGAGAGGATGTGTTATTTTTTATCAGGGGTTCAAAAATAAATGATATAAAACAAAACTTTTAGAGTTAGGAAAACAAATTCATCAGTTAGATAATGAAAATGCACAAAATGCCTCATTAGAAACATACAAAAAAACTCTACAGCTCAGATATGAGTATAATAAAATTGTTTCAGACAAATTATGTAAATCCTTTATCTTCATTAAACAGAAATATTTTGAATTTGGGGACAAGTCACATAAACTACTTGCTTTAAGTAAATTAGAGAATGATAAGACAATACATAAGATTAAGACAAAACTTAGAACCAAATATATTTTATCTAAAGATATAAACTATTACTTCAAGGAATTCTATTGAAATTTATATTCCTCTGACCCCTACACTGACTCACAAGCTATGGATAAGTTCCTAAATAAATGTAACCTTCCCTCTCTTAATCAGGAAGAGTGGGATTTCCTTAATAGGCATATTCCATTAGAAGAGTTAAAAAGTACAGTTAATTCCTTAAAGAGTGGTAAAACTCCAGGCCCGGATGGACTGCCCTCTGAGTTATAAAAAATAATTAAATGATATACTTTCCCCCTACCTCTTCAAAACATTTCAGGAGGCTTAAGCAACTGGACTCCACCAACGTTTAATGAAGCCATCATTACTGTTATCCCAAAAAAAGGTAAAAATACAGATGGAAGGATATAGACAGATTTCTCTCCTTAACGTAGATCAGAAGATACTCTCAAAGATTCTTGCAAATAGACTTAGGAGATTAATTAGTGGTTTAATTCATACTGATCGGAATGGTTTATTCCTGGTAGGAGTGTTTCACAAAACACTAGGCGCCTCTTCAACATCCTGCATCACTCCAAAGCTCTTGAAGAAAATCTGGTAATAATCTCTCTCGACGCTGAAAAAGCATTCGACAGTGTCGAATGGCACTACCTTTTCCCAATACTAGAAAAATTTTATGTGGGTGATAACTTTATAAATTCGATTAAGATTTTGTATAAAAGTCCTACAGCTACTACTGGGCCTGTTATATAAACCTAATTTCAGTGTGGTTGGATGATCAGGATGTTCAGCAAGTCTGGCTCCAAATAGTCCGTGATCAGTGTTACCCAATACATTGCGGGAGCAGTGTACTCTCCCCTGTAACTCTGGATCATTCTACCTTCAATAATAGTATCATAATTCAAAGTATACTTCGTATCTGGAAACAGATAACAGAACACTTCAAAAGAAAGTCACTTTCACTTCTAACTCCTGTCATTAAGAATACATCATTTATCCAATCACGATTGCATGGAACCTTTGTCCAGTGGGGAAAAATGGGTGTACGTACTATAGGGGACCTTTTCATTGACGGGGCTTTGGCAACTTTTGGTCAGCTGCAACAAAAATTTAAACTTTCCCAGAGACATTTTTTTTAGATTTTTACAGATTAGGAATAATTTACATGCTCATACACCTTCATTGGATAATATCTCACCCTCAATTATTGATAAGTGTCTTGATCAGTGTAAAGGAAGTAAGAAGGCATTACCAATCATTTATGACTTGCTACAATCCTTTACTTCACCCTCTACAAGTTATCTCAAAAAAGAATGGGAGCCAGAACTAGTAATGAAAAATGTGGAAATGTGGCGGAGGAGTTTAAAGGATATTAACGAACACTCTATCAGTTCCAGACACTGCCTTATTCAATTTAAAGTTATGCACAGATTACATTATTCAAAAAAGAAATTACATAGAATAAAAAAAAAATGTCTCACCTTTCTGTGACAAATGTAATTCGGTAGTTGCTGATCTGTCTCATAGTTTTATTTTTTGCTCCAAGATACAAAAGTATTGGAATGGAATTTTTGATGTCATGTCAGAGGTTTTTAAGGGGCAATTGCAACTGGATCTGGCACTTTTTATTTTGGGATTCTCTGAAAGTAAGCATCAGCCAAGAAACTGATACTTTTGTTCTGGAAGAAAAAGGAGGCTCCTACATGTAAGTTGTGGCTTAGGGAGATGATTTCTGCTTTACATTTGGAACGAATTAGGGACTATCTAAAGGGCAAATTTGAGCAGGAGCCCTTTTCTCAGTTATTATGATGCAAAACCTGCTAACTAATGTATAATTAGTTAATGTCATGTTTTAGCATTTCTTCATCATACATTGCATAAACAGATATTGTAAGGGATGGTTTATGAGGTTGGGTTTTGTTTATTTGTTTTTTTTTTTCATTTTCCTGTATTTCTTTTCTAATATATAATATTCTTTGTACATGTATAGAAACAAAGAATGTGAGATTGTAAATTCATCTTCAAAATCTTCATCTTTTAATAAAACTTGCTTGACTAAAATGCAAGCAGTAGTATTATCCAGATTTTATTTAGTAAAATCATCAATTTGTATTATGTCACTTAATATAACATACCTTCCAGTATCCCTGTTGATGGCTCTTTGTAGTTTGTATGGTTTTATTGCATCTGAATGCTGAAAACTGTAAAGCAATTTTTGTTGAGATCCAATACATGCTGAATGAACTGAGCCAGTATTGAATTATCTGTGGCTCATCCAATTTTTCCTCTCTCCTCTTCCGTACCCTAGATGAATAAAAGGCTGTAAGGGGTTGGTTTCATAACTTTCCATTCGTAATGGCGTGTGCGTACTTAGCCATGAGAATTGGGCATGATTTCGCAATCATGGGAACTTGTCGGTGAGGCCTGGTATGAGTCGATGGAAAGCACGGCCTAAAAGAACGGGAAATAATTACCACAGTATTGAATCGAGAGTAAATCGTGCCTGAGATGTTGTTCTGTCACCGTATGTCATCACTACAGTGTGATATTTCATTTATAAGTGCATGCCGCTCCCTTGAAACAAGACAGTGTGTAGTCAGATGCTTATACCATGCTCTTGAGTAGTTGTTCTTTGATGTTTGATATTGCAATCATCTTCTCATTGAGTCTCAGGCTCCCTATAGTGTCTAAGAGACAGACACTGCTTTATTTTGGTTTGTTTTTTGACGGAGGAACCTCTGGAGAGCATTGGTTGCAAGCAGCAGTGCCTGCAATTAACATGCCATTGAAATATGTCAATGATATCCCAGCCAGTAATACGATCTGATTGTCTCTTCTTAAACAACAAGCCAACTCATGGTGGATAATGACAAACATTTAATACACATTTGAATTTTCAAGAGGCTAATGGCTTAATGATGATGCACTTGCTGGAGTCGGTAATGCACTCTTGAGTCTTCGTTTGTCAGGTTAATGATCACTAATGAGAGCGGTAGGACTCTCTCGTTTGAATTAATTAAAACATAATCCCTTTTGATTGTGACAATCTCCCAGCATCAAGATCGCATCCTTTTGACAAGTGCTTGTTTTTCCGTTTCCACGCTAATAGCATGTTTGTCATTTGCGGCATGTTTTTTTTTGCCACAGTAATGGGTCCACTGAGATAGACAGCAATAATTATAGTGTGCAGGATGGCACTGCAAACCAACCTTAAGCTTCATACAAAGCGATTGGCAAGGTAGGTACCACTTCGTGAACATCTGACTATAACACCGAAACACATTAGATGGAAACTGGGGTCCTCAGGACCTTGATTTTCATCTAATGCGATTTATTAAGTGTTAGTGATTATCAGTACGAAGTGTGTTATAGTGCTAGCTCAGTTTTGGTACACATTGCAATCTTTATGAACTTCTTCCTAAAAAGAAAGTTCAATTTGGCACAAAGAAAAGGTTCCCATTGCCACAGACTTTTCCCTATTCCTGTTATTATAAGGACATTTCACAATTCTATGAGTGTGCATACACACTCTTATTTATATATTCTTTTGTA
This sequence comes from Ladigesia roloffi, assembly GCA_037577295.1. NCBI lineage: Eukaryota > Metazoa > Chordata > Actinopteri > Characiformes > Alestidae > Ladigesia > Ladigesia roloffi. Next base: position 10,955 of record JBBKCR010158754.1, read on the forward strand.
CTTTCCTTTGCAATTATGATTCTCTGTCAAGGGTCCCAATTTTCCATCTAATGCAATTTATAAGGTATTTATAAGGTATTTGTCAGTTTAAAGTGTGTTTTATTACATGTGATTGACATTTTGATCTAAATCTTGTGCTTGAATGCTTGGAACCAAATATGAAGCATTAAGCAGTTTACTTTTATTGTGACTTAATTCTCAAAGTTATGCATCTTTGTGATAATGAACAGTCAATAGTGGTGTTTAATTAACATGTCTACATTCAGACGAACACGGATGAACACTTTGATTTCATTCAGCGTTGCAGACAAGGAGGTGAGAATTACAACACATTAGGCGTATTTCAGCAGCTGTGGCTCTTAAAAGTTTAGATATTGAACCATGCCATAGATCCCTTTTCATCCTTCAATGCACAAAGCAAAACGCTAAATGCAGTGCGAACTAATGCATCTATGCGTCTGTAATCCAATCTGGCATTAAAAGCAGCCAGCAGTTTTCCAGTAAGACAGGATGAAGAGTTAAATATGCAGGGGAAGAAGAGTGGATTTCTATACTGGAAAAGGTCAAGTTTCTGAAGCTTATGTCAATTTTCAGAAAGCTTATATCAAGTTGCTGAAAGATGGGTGTAATACCGTTCAAAACTGGAGAAGGCCATTGACAAATCACCATAATTACAGAGAAAAGTGGAAAAAATATATATATACAGGAAGTCTTCAGGTTTCATCAGTCTTGACAAACAATGTTTGGAGATTACTTCACTCACTTCTATAAAAATGTTGAAATATTGAGATGCCAGTGTTTCGGATAATGGCATTAGTGTCGTAATGACATGGGAGAACTTGTTTGGTTGTGCGTGACTGCAGAATACGCAGTAAATGTATATGAACCTAACCCTAACATCAGCAAGCTAAGGGATATCTTTGTGCACTTTTTCCACGAATACATTTTAATTTGTCACTGGGGAATCTGTAAAACGGGCTGAGATGGGCTTGCCAAGTTATAAATACAAATGGAATCACATTTTAACAACAGTGAGTGTTAAATCCCCTCCATGCCCCCCGTGTGCTACGCCCCTGCCGAGGATACCTTGTACGAGTATGTGTTCAAGCTCATGAAAGTCCTTATTATGAAACAAATACTGGAGAATCTGTAAAAGTTGTTTTACAGATTTTCCAGTGACAAATAAAAATGTCTTTAAGGAAAAAGTGCAGTTAGCCCTTTGCTTGCTGATGTTAGGGTTAGGGTTAGGTGTAGTATTACTGAAATAAATTATTGCAGTCAATGGGATGTCTTCACAAATGTAGTGTTTCAAATGTGTGTGATTTTGTGTGTGTGTCTTTAAAAGAAATGGTTTTAAGGGACCTTCAGTGGCTCACACACACCAGCAGTTCAGCTTTTACACTAACACTTCACACTTTGTCATGGGCTGTTTATTCACAGAGATCATATTTGTTTGGTGTTGGAAGGTAAACATCCTAAGATTAGCGCTTTTGCTAGCACTTAAAATAATGTTAACAATTAGAGACTACAGGTCACAACCCCATGGTCTAGAAATGCCATGTGTCTTTTCTATTTACTTGTCGTTGCTTGTGAATAGATTCACTGCTTGTATAATATTACATATACATTCATTACATAGTTTTATTACTTAGTTGTTGCACAGTGTCAGGTCAGACAGGTAGCTTTCCTAATCTGGCCAGACAGCCAGGCCATTCTTTATGAGCATGTGTGGGGTTGGTGCTTTTTGCCTTTTTTAGTGAACTCTTGGGCCCATATCCAGCATTTTATGCATTTTTCCATGTGAATTTATGTATGGGACATTTGTTTTTTTTATTTAACCTCTATATGTGTAATTCTGTATGAATGGGGTTGGTGGTGCTTTTTCCCTTATAAGTGAATTTTTAATGGGGCCAGATCAAACAACATCCTTGGATTTATCCTTATGAAGTTTGCCTACGTGTTAAAGTGGATGTATGCAAATGCAAAGATTTTGTGACATGAGAAAAACAGCTGAATTCAAAATTAGAGGTTTTTTGGTATAACTTCTGTATATAAATTAAATGAAATGGGGAGTGCAGTGTGTGTTTTGAAAGTTGTTTATATGACAGGAGAACATATTTTTAAAAGATTTCCGGGACAGAGACCCTTTAATGTCTCAGCTGGTGTGAACAACACGTGTCATTATCCTGCTGCATGCTGTGCGCTGGGTCTCTTACGAGAAGTCCCCAGGGTATGAAACACTCTATGGCTCAGCATATCCGTGAGCCACCCAGTCAGACGGGGTGTGATGGTTTCTGGCTCTGAGAGCAGCCGTCCGTCTCCACTCAGCCTAATCAAAGGGGAATAAAGCCAGAGGTGTGCTTTTTGATAGGGCTAATTTGTGCCGGAGATTAGCACAGCGCTGCGGTGGCCTAGCATGGGTCGGAATACCAATAGGGCCATCTGCAAGGATCTCGCTTCAGATAAAGCGCTGCGTCAGCGTCCGTCTGGCTGCTCTTTTTCCTCTCACTCATTCCATTTTCTCTCATATCCTTTTGCCTTGATCGCTTTATTGGAGACCATGTGCTGTTCTATCTGTCTTTCTCTCTGATTCCATTCTCTCTCTCTCTCTCTCTCTCTCTCTCTCTCTCTCTAAAGATCATACACTTATGAGCTCAGTCTTGCTTGAAGAGGGTTGCTCTCCATGCGCTCTGCTCAGCGATGATGAAGCATAAAAGCAAGAGATTGTCACTTCAGGCCCATCTTATCTAACACACTCTGAACATAAGGTGCTCGTTTTGCATTCTGATATTGAAACTCAGGAGTTTATGATTGCAAGTATCAACGGCATGATGGATTCCCATTAAAGCCTTTCTCCTACTGACAGGCTTGGTTTTTACAGTCAGTGTCTGGTGAATGAGAAGTTGTGAGAACACCTTGTATTTCCAAGGAATTTTCTATGCCACTTTTATAAGAAAATATGAAAAGTACTTAAGCAAGTTTTGTAAATGTTGCCTTGAATAGGAAATCCAAGGTTTTTTCCCCCCATTTTTGTTCTGCTCAAGTTGAAAATGTTTAAATAGTAGCTCTTTTCTTAATGTGAATATGGTAATTTTATTAAAAAAGTGAATTTTTCTGATTCTGATTAGCATGAGAGCCGTATTTTTGTGAAACCAAAAGTTATTGTATTCAATTTCAGCAAACAGGGAGATTTATTAATTTGACTTTGTAAAAACCATAATGAATCATGTGATAAGATACAGAGGACAGACCACATCACAACAAAGGACTTCATGAAGCAACACAAAAAAATAAACAACGGTGTTAAAAACTAAGATAATATGAAACACAAGTGGATATATTCAATAGGTGCAGGTTTTGGGTGGAACTGCAAAGTGCATTAAACCAAAACTATAATAAAAACTTGGCTAGAAAGCTATGTTAGTGTTTTACCAAGGTAAGAGATGAAACCAAGGGGCCATTTACATTCACATATGAACAGAATGTGCAATCTATTCTCTGCGGTTAACCTGTTAACTAAGTGAAGCATTGGGCTCCCAGCAATGCAGCACTCAGGGTGCCTTGCTCAAAGGTACCTCAGTGGTGCCACTGTCAGTACTGGGATTCAAATAGCAACCTTCTGAACTCCCTAACAACCAGGCCACCAGCCGTCCCAAATAAAGGTTACAATAACATTCTGTAGACCCTTTTTCTGCATCCTTTATTTATTAGAGAAGGTATTATTTGGGTGGTGGATGATTCTAAGTTCAGCAGTGTGTGTGTGTGAGTGTGTATGTTTATGTCGATTCTCACTGCAGAGCTGCTGGAGAAACTGTGCCCCACCCCACTTACTGACTTAGCACGGAATTTAAAGGTATAGTGGAATAATGGGGTTGTCAACAAACTCGAGGCAAAACACGAAATGAAAGTTTAGTGAGAGATAAATAGTGTAGTTCATAAATCAAGTTCTTTCCTGATGAAACATTCTCTAGGGTGTAATTCCATTCCGGTTATGAAAACAGGGTATGTGAAACATAACACAGGGCGTGCGTTCAAATTCCGCCGGCATCACAGTAAATTCTGTGCAGTATCTTCTCACATGTCCATCTGTTCCCAAGAGTTTAAACAGCATTAGTCTGATGATGAACATTCTTTCAGCACGTGTTGGAAGTTTTTATACCCCGTGCTCTGTCTCACTGCTATGCTGTGGATCCTAAAGTCTCTCTTTCAGCATCATGCCTTTTGAGACCCTAATGAAAATTCACACCTGGTTTTAGAAGTTGGATGGAAATTGATGTAAACCAGCTGCCGCTATTTGCCTAAACTTCGAGTAATATCTCTACGCGCTTTTTGCAATCTTCCTGTGTTTTACCTCGGTCTCCCCTTACAATTAAAGTGATCATTTAGGGGGAAAATGAAATGAACACATGATTTGTTTCCTCTTTTGTGCATTGTTTTGTTCATTTTTTTACCCATGATCTACACAAGGACAGGTGCAATCATATAATGAGAATGTTTAGGGACAAACAGGAGCTGTTTTAGGCTAAATATGTACTGGACTGCAGACTTAAGTATGATGAGAACAATCTTATTTAGGTTGCATGGAATGTAACCTAAAAAAAGAAGAAGAATAGAGCACTAATAAGGAGTATATAAACTCATTATTACAAAATTATGCACTATACTATCTATCTGTCCATCCATTCATCCATCCATCCATCTACCTATTATTGCTAATGGCAGCATTTACTGAATCCACTACCAAAACTTTAAAAAATTGCCTCCAGATGCGTGTTTCCAATTTGAGATCATATCTGGCACCTCAAGAGTATGTCATTCAGTGCCAGACACAACAAAAACAAGTTTTTTTTTTTTGTTTGATGTGGTTTGAGACAATTTTGATTATCCTGGCACGCATTTAGTAAATTGTTTGTTGGCCGGCGTAAGCTGTCATTATGTTTTTGCTATATTAACCTCTTGCTTTAGAGTTCCATATATATGGAACTTGAATTTTCTTTTTGATTCTTTTTTGTGCATTTTAGCAGCTCTCACACACACTCACAACTCAAGGACATTCATTAAAGCCTTTTCAGTAAAGCAATAATATCGCTCTTCTCATCAATAGTGGCAAACTTTTGTGCGTCTGATGTCTTAATTTAATTTGATTAAGTGCTTTACCCGTTCTATCCGGGGAGAAGTAAATATCAAATAACAGGCCAAGCTCAATAAACTCTCCCCACCAGTGCATTTCAATGAACAAGATGGGCCACTAATTGCATCTATTGCCAATTCAAAGCAATGATCAAGTTTTGTGTGTGTGTGTGTGTGTTTTGCAGATGTTAATGAATGCGAAAGGGACCCATGTAAAAACGGAGGGATCTGTACCGATCTGGTGGCTAACTACTCCTGCGAATGCCCAGGGGAATACATGGGAAGGAACTGCCAGTATAGTAAGTATACTTTGTTCTTACAATGCTGATCTACTTTTCTTTATCATACTTTATTACTGTTGGACTGTGTGACTGTTGTTCAATTTTATATTCATTATTCATTTTATAACCAAAATAGGTGCCACTTCTCTTTGGAGTTTGTCTTGAATTTCAGAATGTTAGTGCATTAAACGTTATGATCAGTTGATCAGGGGCCAAGGTTTGAAAGAAATAAACATGGCGCAAAACACACATTGGACTCATTAAATGGACACTAAAGCTCTCGTCCATAAAAAAAAAGATGCTTATTGTGGTTTAGTTAAAAATATTCAGTCAGTGAATGCTGCTGCATGTTCAACTGTACCCAAAAATGGCTTGGTAAGAGGCGGTGCAGTGTCTGAAACAGTTTGTGTGTGACGGACTGCGGCCTGAGCCGTAGCCCGAAAGCTGCCTCGGGTAAGGGGAAGGGAAGCAGGTCCAGACAGAG
>JBBKCR010158770.1:0-16844 GCA_037577295.1 Ladigesia roloffi
CTCAAAGTTTCCCGGTTCCTGGTTCAGGCTCACCTCCAGCTCAGCCACAAACAGGTCAGTGTCGAGGCTTTCGTTGACCTCTCTAATTTTGAACGGCTGGTGGTGAAATTAGAGGCGATATCCCGGCCGCTTAACGTCACAGGTGTGTACGGTCAGCCCCTTCACCATAGCCCCATTTCATTTCACACGTGTCCCCTTCGTCTCACTATCGACCAGCACGTAGAAACCACCTTTCTCCTAGTCACTCATCTCACTTCACCACCTATCATCCTTGTTTTTCCCTGGCTCCTGCAACACGACCACCTTATTTCCTGGACCAAAAATCAGATAATTCAATGGGGCCCGATCGGTCAAGAGCTGTCTCGCGGCAGCGGCCGGGACGTGTTCCGGGGAGCCCCAATTCCTCGATGTTGACCTCACCATATTGGGAGTTTAAGGAGGTCTTCTGCAAACATCAAGCCACCAGCCTCCCTCCTCATCGGCCTTACAACCTGGCCATCAACCTCCTCCTCGGTACAGCTATTCCCTGTTGCGTCTCTAAGAATTCTTCTCCAAGAATGAACAGCTCGCCATGGAGGAGTTCGTGGCAGAGGGTCTCCGCCAGGGCACGCTCCACCCCTGCGTCAACTACAGAGGACTCAACCGCATAACAATCAAGGACCGTCATCCACTCCTGCTGACCAACACTGCCCTGGATGCTCTCTGTGGTGCCTCCATATTCACCAAGCTGGACCTTAGGAATGGCTACAACCTGGCCTTCATAACTCCCACCTGTCAATACGAAACGCTGGTCATGCCATTCAGGTTGTGCAAAAGTCCTGCAGCCATTCAGAGATTGATCAACGACGTGCTCCGGGACATGCTGGGTCGCTGGGTCTTCACGTATCTTGACGACATCCTGATATACTCGAAGACGGAAGAAGAACATCTCCAGCACGTCCGAGTGGTTCTAAAGAAGTTGCTGGAAAAATGCACTTTCCACCGGTGCTCCACCACACCCATAGGGGCAGTTCTCTCCCAGCGCGGTCCAGACCAGAAACTGCTCCCCTGCAGTTATTTCTCAAGAAAATTCACTCCCACTCAGCAGCAATACGGAGTAGGAGACCGCAAACTGTTGGCCATCAAGTGGGCTCTGGAGGAGTGGCATCACTGGCTTCAGGGCGGCCGTGACCCATTCACTGTCTGGAACGATCACCAAAATCTCACTGGCATCCAGCAGGCAAAATAACTGAACCCTCAACAGGCGCAGTGGGCACTGTTCTTTGAGCAGTTTAGGTTTAACATTTCCTACCGTTCGTGTTCCAAGAACCAAAACGCTGACGCTCTCTCTTGGATTTACCAGCACGAGACGACCCGGAAGGACACTGCGCCCATCATTCCATCCAGCATCGTTGTTTCGCCTCTCCAGTGAGAGTTGGAAGAGAGAGTGCACAAGGGGCAGACCTTGGACGCCCCACCTGACAACACTCCTGCTGGACGACTGTACACGATCTGAGGTTCTCCAGTGGGCACACTCCTCAGCCATGTCGGGCCATCTGGGTATTAAACGGACATCCACACTGTGCAGTGTGTGCCTAGTTCAAATCGACCTTCTTCAGGACCTCTTCGCCCTCTGCCAGTTCCTCGACGTCCCTGGTCACAAATCGCACAAGACTTTATCACCGGATTGCCTGACTCGGATGGAAAAAATGTCATACCTACCATCGTGGCCAGGTTCTCCAAGGCCGTGCACCTGGTCTCTCGGGGCTCCCCTCAGCCAAACAAACGGCCGAATCAATTATTGAACAATGTAGTCCGATTGCATGGGTTCCCTAAGGATGTTGTCTTGGACAGAGGGCCCCAGTTCACAGCCAGGTTTTGGAAGGCCTTCTGCTGCCTGGTTGAGGTCTCCTGCAGCCTATCATCTGGATACCACCCTCAGACCAACGGCCAGGCGGAGCGGACCAACCAGCAACTGCTTCCTAAGATGCTTCGTCGCCAACCGACAGCGCTCCTGGGCCCGCTACCTCATCTGGGCAGAACTCTCCCATAGCCTCCACACCTCCACTGCCACCTGGATGAGCTTCTCACATCAAGTACTGGAGGTTGACGTACCATCGGCCGAACAGTTGGTCCGCAGGTGTTGACAGGGTTGGGAACAGGCCCGAGGAGCCATCGAACAGGCCAACCGAAGATACACCGCACAGTTCCACCATTGGCACCCTCCGGGACAACTCCTTCATGTAGGTGACAGGGTGTATCTGTCCATTCAGCACCTCCGTCTCCACACTGACTCCAGGAAAATCTCTTCATGCTTCATAGAACCCTACAGGATCACTCACCGCATAAACCCTGTCACCTTTCGGCTATAGCTGCCTGTCTCCCTCAGGATTCACCCTGTCTTTCACCAGTCACATCTGAAGCACTTCATCACCTCTTATCTGTCACTTGCTGCTCCGGAACCCCCGCCCCCTCACATCATGGATGGTGGTCCCGCTTACACCGGATCCTGGACTTGCGACGCTGTGGTTGAGGCACTCAGTACCTGGTGGACTGGGAAGGATACGGTCCAGAAGAGCGGTCTTGGATCCCCGGACGGTTCATCCTGGACCCAGCACTCATCCAGGACTACCGTCATCAGGTATCCTCTCAGCCAGGTCCATCTGGAGCTGGTCCTGGTGGGGAGGGTAATGACACACACACAGCCACATGACGTGTCAAGGTCAAGGTAAATTACGCACCACTATATATAAACAGGAAGTGGGAGCTTCTTCTTCACTCTGACATTGAGTCTCGGCGCCATCATCAGTCTCTGTGTCACCAAAACCATGAGTACTCTAATCCCTGTGTGTGTTGTGAACGTGGAAGCCTGGTGGGTTTCTCTCTCTGTGATTGCAGAGCGTTCACAAATTGAGTGAGTTAACAGCTCTTTCGCGTCTCTCCCCTCACGCTACAAAGGCGTCACCATTCTGGTAAGTCATTCTTGTTCATCACTATCTCCTAAGATATATGACAGTTACGTGATGCCCACCATTATATTTGTTGTGTTTTGAGACATTCATCAGACGTTCAAGTATTACGTCCATTAGAGCAGCAACAACTGTGTAAATAAAATAAACAGTAAAATGAATACATTTAAATAACATTAATTCATAGACACAACAGGGCAGAGTGTAATCTCACCACATCAGAATTTAAGCTGGACTGGCCGAGTTACGAGACATCCAACTTTAGTCTCATCGTGTTTTGAGACAGTCATCTAAGTAGTCCAAGTATTACGTCCATTTTAGTAGCAACAACTCTTTACAAAAATAAAGTGTAAAAATAATACATTTTAGTTCGGAGACTAGTGCAAAAGTTCTTGAGACTAGTCTTGGTTTGGAGACCATTTTTGAATGGTCTTGGTCTTATCTTGGTCTCTAATCTATTTGGTTTCCATCTTGTCTTGTACACGGACCTAGCAACCTCAATGGAAAAAAAAAGAAAACCGCGCATGTGCATCATCAAAGAACAGTATCAGTATTCATTAATCACATAAATAAAAATGCAACCTGTCAGATGTCTGCGAATTTGGCAGTAATTAACTTTGGCTTCATAAAACACAAAGAGTATATTTGCTAAATGTTGCAAAACATTCTGCTGTTTGCCAATTGTGTCGAACCACCTTGATAATATAATTGAAAAGATGAAATTCATTTGATTTAACAAGTAATGACGCTTTACAGCAGTGCCTTTTTTTTCTACAATTGATGCAAGAAATGTGATGACTGTTTTCGGTCTTGGTCTTGGTCTCGACCAGCCTTGGTCGTGGTCTCACCTTGGTGTGTCTTGGTCTTGGTCTGGGTTCCCTGTCTCTGCAGTGTCTTGGTCATAATGCACTCCGGTCTCGGCAATGTCTTGGTCTCGGTTTCGGAGACTCAACATGAGCAGGGTGTAATCTCACCTTTTCTGTATTTAAGATGGACCAACCGAGATGCCCAACTTAGGCTTCATTGTGTTTTGAGAGATAGAGAGAGGGGGAGAAGGAAAAACTGTCAGCAAATCACACAAAATAGCCCCTGAAAAAACCCCAAAGAGGAATTGAGGGAGAACTACGAGTGTTCTCTGATATTGCTTTCGCTTTTGGTTTGTATGTTGCGTTTCTCGAGAGTGTTAACAGGCGTCTGCCACTGTATTATAGCATCTTGTATTACACAGTGCTGAGTTTAAGGTCCCTTGTAAGCTGCTGGAGTATAGAGTTTGGGGCTTTTCAACCGATATGCAATACCAGAATTACGGCTATATCGGAACCTGATACCGATATCATATCAGATTTGGCCCATCTCTAATAGCATCCCATTTAGAAATTTCCCTCCAAATTAACAGAAGCTAAAAAGTATGTTAAAGGTTTCTGCATTACATAGTGGAAAATTAAAACATACAGATCTAGCAAGTGTAAGCCATATTATTTATATTGATAAGTAGACATTCTCTAGGTTTTCTGTGTAAATAATATCAAACCTGAACAATGGATGTTTCTTATATCAGTCTGGGATTTTTCTTAGGTTTTGAAAAAGTTTGCAGTACTTTGTAGGACCGGTTCTTAAATTTTTTTTATTGAGACAGATTTTTTTAGTGAGACAGATATAGGCTCATTTAAACGATTTTGCGGCCTCCAATATTTTTTGTACCTTAGTCCAGTTTCATGTAAAACAGTATTTTCACAGACTGGAGATAACATTATAGATAACATTAAAACCAAAGTACGTTTTAAATTTTTGATGTACCATATCACATAAATCGAGACAAGCATTTTCTATACAAGCATATAAAAAGTACAAGCATATACACAGAAAAAAGGGATCATAGAGGAATTAATAAAAGAAAGCATAAGCAAATTTAAAGAGATGGTCTTGATGTGTGCCACTATATGTCATTACTTTATGAAGTTAAGTAAATATTATTATTTGAATTTGATTAGAATTAGGCCCATAATATGGGCACTGGATAATCAATTCAACCCATTCATTAAATAGAACCAGTTCAAAAGAACTATTCTTTAACTTATTGGATGTCACTAGGGTTCAAAATGGGTTAATTGGTTTGAAACTGACTCTGAACAGGTTGTTGTGTGACGCAGTTGGAAGAATATTCGCCTCAGATGCTCCAGTTAGCCGCTAAGACCTTACACTAAGGCTGATAATTAGCTTTGAACCTCTAAAGAGATATTATCACAGGCCATGCAAGTGAGGAAAACATGTATTAAAAAGAGGAAGGGAAGGGAAAACCCTTGTGGAAAGTAAGGGCAATGAGTCAAAATAAGAAATATGGTACAAAATCCAGGGGGGTGGTGGGTAGCATGCAGAATATTCTACATTTTACCTTTTATTAAGATCCATCTAAAACCCTAATACTCCACATTACTTCCTTTCTATTAACAGTCTCATATTACACCAAAGTATTGTTGTAATTAACCCTCGCCTATAAAATTTACAACATCCACCTAGCAACACTTTAGCAACCACTTACAACATCAACTTCCAATCCCACAGCAACCACTACAGTTACCATAGCAATTGACTAGTCACACATTAATGACTACCTGCATTGCCAGAGTAACCACCTAGCAGCACCATAGCAATTACCTGGTTAGCCACATTTACCACAGTTACTCCAGTTACAGCGTAATTTCACTTAAAATTTTCTTGTAGAAATACAGTCTACTTATTATAATATATTTATTTTCTTATTTTTACAGCATACAGCCTTTATCAGGAGACAGAGTTCCTGAAAGGTCTGATCCCATTTGAGGATTGTCTGCTGTGCCCATGAGATGAGAGGGTCATGCAGGAGAAGCCAAGGATGATGGATGGTGAGGTTAGCCGATAAGACCTTACACGAAGGCTGATAATTAGCCTTAAGCCTCTAAAGAGATATTATCACAGGCCATGCAAGTGAGGAAAACACGGATTAAAAAGAGACAGGATAGACAGGAAGGGAAAACCTCTGTGGAAAGTAAGGGCACTGAATATGCAAACCGGATTTGTGTGTAAATTAGTGCTGTCAAGCAATTACATGTTTTTATCTAATTAATTACATGGTGTGGTGATTAATTAATCTAATTAATCACATTGAATCGCACATACAAACAGACTTTCAAGAAGCACATTTTTTTTCACCATTTATTATTGAATACAAGCCTATAACTTGGTCATGGCATTTTTTATACTGACTGAACCAAACCTATGAATTAGGTTACAGTATATGATAGTTGTAGGTTTTGATAAACTACGTCTCCCAGCCCTACACACACTCTGGCCACAGTGCTGAGACTCCGCCCCTCCGGAGGTCTGGATGGACAAAGCTAATGCGGCTAATTCCAGGCCAAATTTCCCCTCTCCTGCTGCCTCTAGCTCAACCAACAGCTCTCATACAGACACTACGAGCAGGTTCACAGCTTCCACACACTTTTCCGATTGGCAAAGTGTTGAAATAAACATATGTTTGTGCTTCGTGTTCACTCTTTCCTTGCATGGCCGTGCAGCTGCGCTCCAGAATTGAACCGAACCGGGAGACGCGCGAGCGTCTTTTCGAAAAGGCAAATATTCCCCTTCAGTGTCAGAATCGGCAAAAAAACATTCACAAAGCATTATTTATTTGCCATTTTGGCTTTTTTTTCTTCCAAATCTCACTGAACTGAACTCCGCTTTCTGGCTGCTCACGCAGCAGTGATCTGGGACTCGCTTCTCTTGCTGTGTACTCAAAACTTTGAGCGAGAAGAAGACGTAATGCGTTAACTGCATTAAATATTTTAACGCGTTATTTTTTTCTGTGATTAATAATCTAATCAACACGTTAAATTCCCAGCCCTAGTGTAAATATCTGTTAATAAACAGTGTTTGATCTGTGTTAAGTAATGAAATAAATCAGTCTTATTCATTTATCCTATCATACTGAGTACAAACATTGGAGGTTGGAAACAATTGCATACTTCAAACAGACTGAGCCCGGTGGCTGAGGAGGTGTGGTGGTTGTGGGACAGCTCAGCACAGATGAGCTCAGCCTGGTCTGCAATGAAGCTTCAGAGGAAGTGCTCCAGGTGTTTGTTGGTCAGCTCCGTCTGACCATTAGTCTAGGGATGGCGAACCTGTGCAATCAGTGGGGTCCAGTCTGGACCGAGAAGGAGAGAGTTAGGCACAGTTGTGGATGTCTATCATAGGGGTTTAATTACAACTATTCATTATAGGACAGGACACTACAAAATGAAAACAAAGCATGGGGGCCTGGCGAGAGGACGAGGAGGTGAATGATAAGAGAGGGTAGATGAGGAGAGAAAAGGAAAGATGACACATCACATCTAGGAAATAAGGCTTTTAAATACACCATCCCAGGCAATTAGCTTCCATTGTTTGGGTGGATCTATGATCTTGCAGCGACCCCCAGCGGCTGCTGCGGGATTTATTTCACAATTGGACATGCTTAATCACAAGTTCAGCGGTGGTCTTGGCAGGCTCTGGTGAGTGCCACCAGCTGCATGGCAATGGAGAAGCATTCTAAGATAGTGAGGATGGTGTCCTTTCATTCCGAATTTGGCAGGACATTGACGACGTCCAGCGCGATATGTGACCAGGGATGACAAAGGTCCAGGATTGGTTGAAGATCCCCAGACAAAGGTTGGTCGGAAGTCATTGTCCTTGTGCACACTGTGAATGCCTGGACAGACTCCTTGTGGGCAGAAGTCATGCTTGGTGAGAGAGGACAACGGCCTTGCCATATTTTGACCCTAGGCGGTACAACATGGTGAAATTAAATTGTTCAAAGTAGTCTGCCTGGAGGTTCAGCTGTTTGACCTGTTGGATGGTTATTAGATTCTGGTGGTCCGTCCAGACTGGGAATGTGTCACCATCGCCCTGGAGCCAGTGACGTCATACCGCCTGAGCACACATGATGGCCAACAAATTCTGGTCCTCTACACCATAACAGTGCTTAGTGGGATTTAAATTTATAGAGAAGAAACTGCAAAGGTACTGTTTCTAGTCTGGACCTTGCTGGGAGAGGACAGCTCCTACGCCTACATCGGAGACGTCCACCTCATAAAGGTTTCGCTAGGTCTGAATGAAGGGCAGTAGAAGTAGGAAGAGCCAATAGAGATGATAAAAATGCATAAATGGCTTTATTGGTGAGGGTGAATGGGTTCCTGGAAGGCTTGGTGAAGGCAATTGAGCTTCTTGGGTAGGAGCCTATTACTCACAGCATCTAGCTTCTGGGGTCGTTGGCCACAATTTGGGGTGAGTTACCTAATCCAATAATGTGGTGAAGTACTGGTTGAAAGTGCATTTCTCCAGCTTGCAGAACAATGTGGGGCAGCAACCTCTTTATAACTGCCCAGACATGCTGGGTATATACGTCAATGTTGGAATGCAGCTGCACAGTCGTAAAAAAGGCCAAATGGCATGAGTCTTGTGGTGTCTGGGGGTAGTTATGAACACTGTCTTCCACTTATCACACTCTCTGATGCAGACGAGGTTGTAAGCACTCCTTAACTCCAATTTAGTGAAGATGGATGCAGCAGAAAGAGCGGTGGTGTTTGTCAGAAGTACTGGATGACAGTTCTTTATAATGATTTTGTTCAGACCCCGATAGAAAAAACCCCCCATAGCATTATGGAAATCAAAGGCCAGGTGGTCCTGTGGCGGAGTTCCTCAGAGATGTAATCCTGCATGGCCCTCATTTCCCCCATTGAGCATTGAGGTTGACGTTGGGGACTTCAGACCTCCCTGAGTACGTCCCAGCCTTCGCATTGAGACAGAGCTTCTGACAGTTTGGTCTCCATTGGAGGATTTTCTGCTGTGCCCATGAGATGAGAGGGTCATGCAGGAGAAGCCAGGATGATGAGTGAAGGTGTTAAGTGATGAAGAAGGTGTTAAGTGATGAGGGATGTGCTAAGTGACGAAGACAAGTGACAAAGAATGTGAGGGTCTCTTGATGCAGGTCAATAGTGATGAATAGACAAGAATTCTGGTGGGTGATGAGATTGGATTAGAGGGGCTGCCTGTGAATGGCAGAGATATTAATAGGCTGGGATAACACCTGAATTTCACTCCAAGTTGGACAGTGTACGCATGATTGATAATATTCCCAGCCACTCCTGAGTCAACATCGACTATGTTCACAGTCTGTTGGTGGCCCAACTGAATGTGAACCTAGATGGTGAGATGGGTAATGGCTGGTAGAGTGGAGGTGAGAGTGATGGGACCAGAGGTGTTCCTCCCGCTATTCTGCCTGATGGTGGTTGAGGGAGGTGCAAAAGGTGCAGAAGAATTTGTGCTTTTGTCTGGGCCTCTCCTCATGAGTCAGGGAGGCTTTTTTTTTTGCATGGGCTCCCCAACACCCAAGTCGGCCTCTGATGGAATTCGAGGTCTGGCTTGAGCTAAAACAGATTCCAGTGCGCTAGAGGTCTTGAACTCTGAACGCTGAACACTTGAACACTGGTGGCAGGGTAGGAGGGGCAAGAGCTCATGCGTTGGTCAATTAAGCTGTATTAGCCCTCCCAGAGTTTCAGGTATCTCACACCCAGCAACTTCGTTGTTCAAGCATGGAGCCAGACTCTTATAAAAGGCTGTTCTGTGAGCAGAGTTGCCTTTAATTTGCAATGCATTTTAATTTTGTTTCTGCTTTTTCTTTTGTTGTTTTTTGTTACTTGATGTGCATTTGTATTTAGTTTCTGCTTTTTCTTTTGTTTATCTTTGATATATTTGCAGCACATTTTCTTTTTATTGCGTATTTATATGTTTGTCTTTTTTAATTTTAGCACACATTCATTTTGTTCCTACTTTTTCTTTTGTTCGTGTTTTGTCTCTAGGGGCATGTGAAATGTAGCGGGTGTAATGTTGATGTTGAGATATAAGGGGTTAATGACTTGAAGAGACTCTGACTCAGGAGAATGAGCATAGTTGTTTATTTTATCCGAAAAGGAATTTTATCCCATAGTACACACAAAAAATGTTTTTGTCCTGAAAATACTGTCGAAGAGTCATGGCAGAACACTTGCTGTAAGGATTCCCAAAGCAGGGTCTGAGAGCTTAATCAACAGTGAAATAATTTACAAAGAAACTATTGTAAAAGGAAACTGTTTACCTATTAAAAGCACAATGAACTGTAATAATTTTGGCAAAATTGGCTAGTTATATCAAATTTCTGATGATTAATTTTTTTTGTTAAGTTAGTGCCCAGGATGGAGCCAATTTAGCTTTGCATGAGATATTGCTTACTGGAGTCATGCTTTAAGTGATTGGAAAGAACAGAATACTGTTAAAAATAGTGTTAAAATAATGTGTATTTTTAGTGTTGAATGTTAATATATAAAGCCCATCATGAAGATATTATATTTAATCTGTGATGAGGAAAGGAACTGTAACAATTTAGTTGGATTAATTAAACATTTACTTTGCTAGCTAACTGACGTTTGGAAATATGATTATTATGTTTTAAATTTGCACACATGTAATTAGACAGACTTGCTTTTAAGCAATTTCCTCCGGGATCAATAAAGTTTTCTGATTCTGATTTTGTTGCTTGACTTGAAATAGTTTTGCTATTGCAATAGGCTGCCATTGTTTAAGTTACCTTAGGGATTTTTAAGCTGAAACACTTGGGTTATTGTTCATGTCAGCTGATTTGTGATTTGATTGAATAATTTCTGTGAATGATTGGTTCATCACCCCTCAAGGGCGCAACTCCAGTGTGCCCAAAAGACCAATCCAGAATGTCCAACCACGGGGGGGAGGAAGGGTGAGGGACCAGAGGACGGGACCAAGGACGGGACGCCGTGCGGTGCCCGGAGGAGGGTGTGACAAGGCGCTGTGCGGCGCTGGAGGATGTGACGGGACACCATCAGGTGTCAGAGGAGGTGACAGGAGGAGGAAGGCTAAGCTGATGAGGAGGAAGGCTAGGCTGATGAGGAGGAAGTCTAAGCTGATGAGGAGGAAGGCTAGGCTGATGAGGAGGAAGGCTAGGCTGATGCGGAGTAAGACTAGGTTGATGCGGAGGAAGGCTAGGCTGATGCGGAGGAAGGCTAGGCTGATGCGGAGGAAGGCTAGGCTGATGAGGAGGAAGGCTAGGCGGATGCGGAGGAAGGCTAGGCTGATGAGGAGGAAGGCTAGGCTGATGAGGAGGAAGGCTAGGCTGATGAGGAGGAAGGCTAGGCTGATGAGGAGGAAGGCTAGGCTGACGAGGAGGAAGGTTAGGCTGATGGAGGGAGCTAGACTGAGAGAGAAGACAAGATGTGTCTCTGAAAATGGGTGGAGAGCTGGAAACGGGTGGAGAGAGAAAACGAAAACCGTCGGTGCTGAATTGAAATAGAGGGAAAAGAGCCTGATCAGGAAAATCCCTTCTGCGAAGCTCGTACTCTGCACGAAGGCTGGCCCGTATAGTCTCGAGCAGAGTGGACTGAGCTTCACCTCGAGCAGACAGCTCCTTCTGGACCCGCGTGTTCAACCCTTCTAGGAATCGTTCCCAGAGGAACTCCTCACTGTGAGTGGGGTAAGCCGTCAGGGAGAGAAACTCCGCTATGTATTCCTTCGCGGAGAGTTTCTCCTGACGGAGGCAGAACAACCATGGGAAGGGAGTTGTGCCGAAAGAGCTCAGGGTACTCGTCGGCTTGTTGGTGCCGCCATTGGGGTTCCGCTGAGTCTCGAATGAGGAAGAGAGGAAGGGTGCTTGGGTCTGGTGGCTGGTGGATTCCACAACGTCTATCAGACGGAAGCATTCTGTCACATGGACTCCCTTACGGGGTCCAGAAGAGGCGAGGGATGATACGTCAATGCTGTAATGCATGAGTAAGGAGGTTTATTTACAATATATACACACAGAGCTACAATTGAGTAGGTGAAGATGGAAGGGTATGAGAGGAGAGAGAGAGGAAAGAGAGAGAGGAGAAGAGAAGAGATGAGTAGGTGAGGAAAAGACATCAATGCTTCCGTGCTGTACAAAGGACCAGGTTCTATAAATAGTCACTGTTATTAGTTTCGTATCTCCTTCAGGTGTGTCTCAGAAAATGGTCCTGCAGCGCCCCCCAGTGGTCTCCACAACACTCCTGACAAGTATAGAAAACACAAACACACACACACACACACACACACATTCATATTTATTAAATAACCATCCGAACTCAATTACCTAGAACTTTTAATACCTACTTTAGTTTGTAATATGTATGATTTGCTAATAATAATGAGACTGATTAATTCATGTATGAGACAGATTGTAATAGTTTTTTTTAATGAACACAAATAGGAGTGTTGTAACAGGTCTGGTCAGTGGCTACTTTTCGGCACTGCTTTTATGTAGTGTTTTTCTGCTTTGTTCGTGTTTTGGTTTCTGTTTTCTGTAGGGACTTTTACGTTGACATTGTGTGTTGTGGGTCTTGTTTCACGTGGTGCTTATTGGTTTCACCTGTTCCATAGTTACCTCTTGTTAGTACGTGTATTTAAGTCTAGTCCTTTGTGTGAAACCTTATGTGTCCATCGCCTCATTTCCTTCGCCTCATGCCACGTCTTCCCTGCGTGTTTCCTGTGTCTACGGTTAGCGTCTGTGTTTCCCTTTTGACGGCCCTCGAGCCAGTTTAAGTTTGTATTCTTTGTTTTGAGTTAATAAAACCCCAGTATGGAACTCCCGTTGTTGTCTGGATCCCTTTCCTTCACTAGAGGTAGTTTACGGTGCAAGGCTCATGGCCTGTCACGTAACAATTGTGTCCAAAATTGTGCACTAGGCTCAGTGCACTGCAATGTTGGCGTAGTGCGCACTGCGCACTTCCTCCTTTAGTGCACACTGCTGTGGGTTAGTGGGATTCGAAATCGTGCACTAGATGTTTTGTGGACATGACGCACGAACATGTGATTGCTTTCTCCAGCGCGTGAAAATATCTGCCGGTTTTCATATACAAATAGTTTCCTCGTAATTTTATTGTTTGTACCTTCTACAACAGTGCCTTGGAAACTACGTGGCATCCAACATTGGCACAGGATCCTACTCTGATCCTACTCTTTATTATCTCCGCATACGCATACGTGCCTAATGTCAGCGCTACACTGGTATTGTGCTTACCTTTTCATGAGTGACTACAACAGATATTTGCACAAATTAAATACCTTTTATGACCTGAGTTGTGTAACACAGTACCTTAGGGTACAGTGTACCACCTCACATTATAGTTTGACAATTAAATGCACCATCAGCATACAAATTCATGTGTCTGTGCCCATCTCTCCAATATGTATTAGTATAAAGAGTAATTCACAACACCGATAAAACTGCTTTTGATATGCAGAAATATCTTGACTAAATTATCATTGTGTTTATTCTATCCATTAAGATTCCTTTAATATTTGTCTTAATTATGCAAAATGAAGGGTAAATGTGCACAGATTAAGGCTATTTAAGGGGTAAAACTACTGAATTGTTCCCCTCTTAAAAATTGCCCCTTAAATAACTGAAACTCCTGAAAAAATGCCGTATGTTTAAGAATAAAGGGTTTCACACATACTTCTAATCCATTTTAGAGTTATATTAAGGAATTGGCTAACAAAACAACCACTTAAAGAAAACCAATTATAGTTATAGAAATCATAGTTAGAAACGTGCAATTAAAAAGTACCATGAAATAAGGAATATGAACACAGTGATGCAGCAAACTTGTATATATTTTAAGTGAAATAAAATGTCTTTTGTCTCCCCCATTCAATCTACTGCACTGTGCTCCACATCATCTGCATGAGCAAAGGGGACCTGCTAGAGTCAGATGCCGATGTAGAGGTCAGGAGGGCAGTGGACCCACCAACACCTTCAGGAACTGTATCTGGAGCTATTGTAAGACAGAGGATGGCAATGACCAGTTATACACCAGATTATGACTACAATTAAATGTACCCCAGATTATGGTTTACAGTGTGAGTTTAGATTTAAGCTGGGAATTATTCGACTGTAATATAATTATTCTCAATATAATATTACATTTTTAACACTGAACACAAAACTTCACACTATTTTACGAGGATGGCTGTGAGGCACTCCCCTCTACCTGCTGCCTCCCTCCCTCCCCTCTTAATTCCCTTTCCATCGTCTCTCTGAGTCGCCTCTCATCCCTTTCCAAAAACTCTTGATATCTCATCTCCCATTCCACTACCTGCATTGTTTGATCTGGAGATTTAACAGTAATTGCCTTTTATGCCGTACCAACCACACAGAAACACCTCTCCCAATACTTTTGGCCATATAGTTAACGTAAAAGAGGAGTGTGTCCCAATACTTTCGACCATATCATTTTACAGGACAGCTGTTACCCAATATGAGACCTCAGGCCATGAGTAAGTAAATGTATACAAACTACAACATAAGATATTCATAACATGTACAAACAATCTACGCAGCCATTCGGCTAAAAACTGCTAACATTTACCTATGCAAACTCTCGTTATACTCGCAGACTCAGACAAATGATCCATATATGTCATCAGGATGTTACAGGCTACACATGACAGTATACATCAGTAAAATGTACTTGCAGTCCGTTTCTGTCCGCCATTATTCCCGTCTGAAAGTTTGTCAAAAGTCCCTCCCCTTATTTCTAGAGCGGACAAAGAGCAGAGTATCTCTCTCTACGCTGACGATGTAGTACTGTATATTTCGAACCTGGAAGCCAGCCTTCCTAATGTTTTAGAAATTTTGAGACAATTCAGTAGCATTTCGGGTTATAAATTAAATTAAAATAAAAGTGAGCTGTTCCTAATAAATCCAGTTGCAGGAGCCCTCTCGTTATCAGCATTCCCATTTAAACTTGCCTCTGATCAGTTTCTGTACTTGGGAATAAATATAACAAGAAAATATATAGATCTTTTAAAATATAATTTTGTTCCAATCTTGGATCGAACAAAACAAGATCTAGCTAGGTGGACAACTTTTTGCCTACATTTCTTTTTCTATTCCAAAATATTCCAATGTTCATACCAAAAGCCTTTTTCAAGACTCTAGATGGGATACTTTCAGATTTTGTCTGGAATGGAGGCCCGGCAAGGATTCAGAAGTTATTTCTCCAACAACCTAAAAAATTAGGTGGACTTGCGTTACCCTAATATTTTATTTTACTACAAAATAATCACGGTATCTTGTATTGGAGTCAGTCTCATTACGGTCTCTGTCAATGGGTTCCAGCATGGGTTGAGATGGAACTTGACTCTTGTGGTAGAGTCTTACTACATTCCTTAGTATGCTCAGCATTGTCTACCAATTATACTTGTTATTCTTCCAACCCCTTAGTCCTTCACAGCTTAAGAATTTGGAAGCAATTTAGAAAGCATTTTGGTTTTCAAGCAATGTCAGGTATGTCCCTTATATATAAAAATCCCTCTTTCTTACTTTCTATATCGGATGGAACATTTGCATTATGGTGAAGAAGAGGCATTGTAAATATTAATGATCTTAATACTTTTGTAATCTTTTCATACCTGTCAGAAAAATTCAGGTATCCGAAAACACACTTTTTTAGGTACTTACAGACTCGCGAATTAATAAGGAATACTTTCTCTAACTTTCCCCATAAACCCCTTAAACAAGAGATTGACCAAATCCTTGAAATAAAAATCTCTAAAGGTACTGTTTCTAACATATATAAAACCATATTTTCATTTATTATAGCTGACTCTTCATCTTTGTCTAGAATAAGCTTGGACTGGCAATCAGATCTCAATCATGTTTTTTCAGAAGATGAATGGTTAAAAGTTTTACGCCGTGTACACACTTCTTCAATATGTGCTCGCCACTCGTTGATACAGTTTAAACTACTGCACAGAGTCTATTGGACAAAAGTTAGACTGTCAAAAATAAACCCAGAAATGGATCCCCAGCTACCCTCTACCATACCTTCTGGTTGTGCCCGGAGTTAATTCCATTTTTGACATGAATTTTTAAATCAATCTCTGACATTTTTTTGTTAAAACTTGAATCAAGCCCTTTATTAGCACTGTTTGGTCTTAATCCGACAGATGTATCGCTGTCATCTTTGCAATCAAATGCGTTGGCCTTCTGCTTAATAATTGCCAAAATAATTATATTATTGAATTGGAAAAACCCATCTCCGTCCAACTATTTTCATTGGATGTATGATCTGTTGCAGTTTATCCAAATAGAAAAAAATTGATATACAATCAAGGGCAAAGCAGAAGAATTTTATTCAATTTGGCAACCCTTCTTGCTGTATTAAATAACAATAACAGCCTTTTGTATTCTTTCTCTCATGCAACCCGTTTTCACATACTGGAATTTGTTTATCCATGTCTGAATGTTTAAAACTTGTCTAAGAGGGTAATAGGAAAAGAAAATGTCTGAAATAAGGACAGGTGCTACTTGTTAATTTAATATACCGATTATTGTTTCAATATCTGTGTTGCCTATACACCACATGTGTAAACATGTACTATCTAATTTATCAATTAAATTAAACTAGTTTATACAATTCACTTCAATTCACTTTCATTTTTATAGCGCTTTTTACAACCAGGTTGTCACGAAGCAGCTTTACAGAGTCCAGGTCCAAGCCCCTAGTGAGTAAGCCAAAGGTGACAGAGGTGAGGAAAAACTCCCTCAGCTAGAGGAGGAAACCTTGGGAAGAACCAAGGCTCAAGAGTGGAACCTGTCCTTCTCAGGTGGACCCAGAGAAAGGAAGACAATCTTAATGGGGATAAAGAACGAGAGGGCCATCATGAACAGGAATGTAGAAATAAATAGGCCCATCTATATGAGGCGCCGTTTGTAAAGGCAGCACCACAAATTTAGAGGTGTCATTTTTTCAACATTTAGCGCAATGTTCACACAATTTTCACACATTTAGAGCT